>APFE030287828.1:37790-56879 GCA_000404065.3 Pinus taeda | reverse complement strand
ACTTATGTGCATGATCCTAATATCAAGGTTGGATGGAAAGCTAACTTTGATTCCTGGCCTCTTAATACAAAATTGTAGACCGAATCCCCAGTTAGCATGGATAAAGCACAAAAGAGAACTGCTGACACTTCAGGGACTAATGACATGGAAGAAGGACCTGTTCATAAAAGGACAAGAAGTCAAGGGCTAGAATAGGAATTGGAATAGGAATAGGAACAAGAAGAGGAAGAAAAGTGTATCCAGCTTTAAGCATAAGTGTCTGACAACCTAGGTTTTCAGATCAACTTGGAAATACCACTAGTTGGCTCATCAACATCCTTGATTGAGGTAATTGTCCCCGATTCCGAGGAAAGCCTTTATGCTACATGAATAAGTTGGTCACAAGATAAGGCCATCCAAGTGAGAAAAATGAGAGTAAGTGCACCAAGAAATGGCCTCAAAGATCACTCCTCGACACACCAGGGTACTAGTTGCGATGCACTTAGAGAAAGAGGAGATGAAAATAAGATTGAAGCATCCCTCCATCCAAACCCTGTCTTCTGGCTCCCAATTCTAGGATTTGGATGTGTCTCTGGATTTTAATAGTGTCCCTTTAGCAGACAAAGTCAATTTACACAGGAAGGTGGGAGATATGTTGTACAACAACATCAACAAGCACCAGATGACCATTGACCGAGCTTAAGTCTATATAGAGAAAATATTTGAAAAGGTAAAGACGGAGAAGATAAAGTCCCGTGCTATTTTTCAACAGAAGGAAGTATAGAAAGAACTGATCATGAAGATGGGGATGGATCCTGAAGATAATGCAACAGTGGCAGTTGTCTTACATGCCACTCAAAAAGAGAATCTGGAGTTGAGACGACAATTAAATATACCTAGGGGTGAGCACATTCAAACTCTTGAGTTGATCCAAAGCGAAAAGGAGAAAGAGGTTTTAATGTAGGAGCTGAACGAAAGTCGAAATATAATTACTGCCTTAGAGCTAACAGTAACAGATTTATAGAATAGAATCATTTCTCATGTCTACAAGGTAGTTGTCCCTGATGATCCTAAAAACCCCACTGATCGCCTTGCCTAGGCATTAATCAAGTTGAAACTATCTGAAAATGAGTTAATGAGAGCTTAGAGTGACTTAGATGCAGATAGAGTTCAAGTAGCCCATAAATAGAAGATACTCCAAGCTTCGAATGTAAACATAGACAAGCTCATGAGGGATCTATAGAGTGCTAGTCAAGAAAACAAAGAACTAAAGACCCAGCTCAAAGGACATCTGGTTCTCATTGAAACTAAGCAGTTGGTTTGGGACAAGATATTTTATGAGATCAACCAAAGCTGGGAACAAATAGCCTTGATACAAGATCAAAAGAAGCTTAGAGTTGAACGTTCCCCTTCTCTCCTAAATGGAAAGCAAGCTAGCATCGCCAACTCTTAGTATGATAATAAATATATTCAGTTCTTGACTGAGAGATCAATTGAGGAGCTAAGGCCACTTGATATAGCTAATAGAATGGATGTAGTGGCAGAGATTTCAAAGGTTATTTCGAAAGAAGAAGCTGGAGCTAAAGCAGAACAAAGATTAGCAAAGCTACAAAAGGAGGTGGCAAATTTTGACGGTAAGTTCAATAAGATCCTTGAAGTTGGGTTACCTAACTTGTGGGGAACTAATGGAGAGTTGTTCACACATGAGTTATATACCCAGAAAATGATTGAGATTAAAAGCAGGACTGGAGCAGCTCCTGAGAAAACACTGGTCCTTAAAGGAACAACCATAATGAACTTCCATGAGAAATAATTTCACCTTCTCGAGATGGTTAAAGGTATCTTTCAATGCAAACTAGATTATGCAGGGGTGATCAATCTCAGGCTTCATTATAAATAGTTCAACTTTATCCCTCTGCCTCCTCTAGCCATGTGGCAGCGATGCAAATAATTTTCCAACCCCCCACTACTTCAGATGGTTCATCCTCGAGTTTCAACTGCTTCTCACCAAGCATCAACATCATCTCGTTGTTCTTGAAAGATCATGCTTATTGTGCGAGTTATGGCCTTTTATTTCACTTTCTAGTTATTTTTACTCTAGGTTTTACTATGCTTTTGGTAAGACAATTTATTATGATTAGAAGGGTTGTTCCCTTGCGCATGCTATAATTTTGATACATGATTTTTTGCAATGATGGAAAAGATCAAGAAAGAATATTTCTTTAATGACCTATGTTTTAAGGTCTTTGTATATATATTCTCTCGATAAAGGAAAATAGGTTCAAAATTTTGGAAAGAAAACTCTATGTTATTTTTGAGAACGTCTCTACTCTTTTGAAGTATGTATCACTCAGATTATTAATGAAGATCATTGTGACTCCTTTGTTCTAGGATTACAGTATGTCTTCTCTCTGTTCAATTTCATAATGTTCATGTTCTTCTCAGATTCCATGTTATGTAGCTGCCAGATATGTTTCCTGGTTTCTTACAAATTCATTTGAATTAAGATATTAACACAAATGCCTATATGAGTCTTTGGAAATTAAATCTTTAATTGCGCTCTATGAATATTTGCATCCATTTCTTCTGCATATCCATAATGTCTTTCCTAACTTAGATAAGCATATAATTCTCGATATTTCGAGCTCTACATGATGGGTTACTTCCTTCTTTCTGTCTGCTTTCGTACTACTGCTAAAGTAATTGATCTATAATTCCTTGAGCTATTTGGCCTTCTCGATTTATCATTTATGTTTATGAGTATCATATATATGTTAATGTACAAAGAGATCATGGACTATGTCTTTCTTTGATTATTGAACCAATTAAATTTTCTGTGTAAGAAAAGTTATAGGTGATGTCTCTATTCTTTGAAGAACTACCGAAGACACATTAGATCTAGATGTTCTAGGCACGAGTCTCGTAGCAATCAGAGGTTGTCTCTAGAATCGACAACAGGGAGTACGGTAGTACACGATGTGTCCATCGATATTACTATGGTCCTTATCCTCATTTATCTACTCATTGGCCAGATGAGAGGTACTTCCCATGAGTCCCAGACTACATGGGAAGAATGTACCGATAGGAGAAGGTGAACCACTCATCCTATGCATATATTAACATGGGGTATCACAGGGGAAGGTGAACCACTCACCCTATATATCACGCACCATTAGGGGAAGGTGAACCACTCACCCTATGGTTTCTCATCGCTTTAAGAATGACCCCAAGCCCCCTGGAGCTCCCAGAGCTCAATATCCATCTCATACGGGACCCTCAAAAGAGGGTCTCTCCATGAATCCAAGTCGTTCATGGAAGGTTAAGAATTTTACCTTCTCTAGGGTCTTCGCAAGAATATCTGTGACATGATCATCAGTTCGAATATGATGGAGCCTTATTTCTCCCTATTATACGATATCCTCGATAAAGTGGTACGTGATATAAATATGCTTGGAGAGGTCATGAAATGTGGGATTCTGAGAAAGATGAATCCCACTTTGGTCGTCGTAATAGATCACGGTGGTATCCAACACATGTCCCAATATCTCACTAAAGAGATTCCTCAACCAAACAACTTCACAGGAGGCCATACTAGCAACAATGTATTTAGCCTCAGCGATGCTCAAAGCAATTGACTTCTGCTTCCTTCTCATCCAAGATATCGAAGAAGAACCTAGAGAGAGGCAACACCTAGATTTTCTTTTACGATTGACCACACTGCCGGCCTAGTCAACATCATAATAACCATGGAGCCTCACATTCCTTGCAGTGTATCTCAGTCCATAGGTGATTTTGCCCCAAAGATATCTCAAGAGATTCTTGGGATCAATCCAGTGTATGTGATGAGGCTCGACTGTAAACTGTCTCAATGTGTTCATTGCAAAACATATGTCCGGGAGTTCACTAAGAACATTAAGGTCCCCACTAGTTATCGAAACTTAGAAGGATTTCCCAAATCGGGCCCAAAAACACTCCGCATAACTTCTTGAAGTTAAGCTCCATTGGAGTAGTCAGAGACTTGTAGTCCACCATCCTAAATCTTTCAAGTAGCTTCACAATGTATTTTCCTTGAGAAAGAAAAATCTCACCTGCCTTTTTTCAGACCTCCAACCCTAGGAATTAATGCATCAATCCTAGGTCCTTCATCTTGAATTCATAATCCAACTCCCTCTTACATTAATGAATAAGAGGTTTGCACTTGTCAGAAAGAGATCATTCACATAAAGTACAAAGATGAGAGGTCTATCATTCTCAACCTTAAAATAAAGGTTTAGATCAACTTCACTTCTTGTAAATCACAACTTCAATAGATAGTTGTCGATCCTCTCATACCAAGCTCGAGGAGCTTGCTTCAACCCATACAGGGCTTTCTTCAACCTACATACATGTGTCTGAAGATCTTGAACTTTGAACCCCTCGGGTTGTTCTACATAGACTTCCTCCTTAATTGAACCATGTAAGAAGGCAGTCTTGACATCCATTTGGTGTATATTCCATCCTTGCGAGGCTACAAGGGCTATAATCGAACAGATGGTGGTATATCAGGCAACAGGTTAAAATATCTCATTGTATTCCACACCTTCCTTTCGAGAGAAGCCTCGAGCAACAAACTTCCATCAACTCCATGATTGATCTTGTAGAGCCATTTCGAGGTGACAATAGATCTATCCTTGGCTCTAGGGACCACATACCATACATCATTCCTCATAATCAACTCATACTCTTCGTTCATAGCATCCTTCCAAACTTGGTGCTTTATAAATTCTTTGAATGGGCAAGGCTCAGATTGAACAATGGTTCTCATTGCAGTTAAGTACCCTTGGTGCCTATTCGACTTCTTAGTTTCAAGAAATGTTCCCCTAGGTGCAACATGTCTCTCGACATCTTCGAGAGTTTCCCTAAGCAATGAGGGTCTCCATTTTGAGGAGGAGGGCTCATGAGGGGGTGGATCAATGGGATCCATTGGTCCTTCAACATTGGGCATCAGCTCATCCTGCGGTTCTCCCTTCTTTCTTGAATCTGCTTCTTTGTCCTTCCTTGGCATAGGAAGGTTACTAATCTTCCTAAGGGAAACATCCTCATTGAAGGTAACATCATGACTTATCTCCACTTCTCTTTGAACATGCACATAGATTTTATATGCCTTATAAGTTTCATTGTAGCCCACAAATGTTCCTTTCTTCCCAGAAGCATCCAATTTCCTTCTCTTTTCTTTCTGCACATGAAAATATATGGGGCTACCAAAAATTCTAAAGTGAGAAACATCGGGTTTCTTACAAGTGAAAACTTCTTCAATAGTTTTGGAGTCCAACGCTTGATGAGGGCATCTATTTTGAACATACATGGCAATGTTTGTAGCTTCGGCCCATAGACACTTTGGAAGGCTTTGATCATGAAGCATGGCACAAGTCACTTCTATAATATAATGCTTCTTCCTTTCATAAACACCATTTTTCTCAGGAGTATATGCAGTAGTAGTCTCCCTCTTAATGCTATCTTCTCTACAATAGTTATTGAACTCATTTGATTCATATTCAGTTCCATTATCAGTCCTTGTTAGGTCCCTATACTACTAGTGTAGCCCCTTATTGTTATTAGTGCAAACCTCTTATTGAATTGTTGTGCCCTTAGAATATTATTATTATGTCACCTTTGATTATATTATGACCCCTTAGACTCTTATATAGAGAAAGGAGGTCTTGTCATTTGTATCATACAAGAATTGTTCATTTGTGTAATTTAAAGGGGGTTTCCCGCTCGAAGAGGCTCATTTTGAAGTTGTTGATCTATCTTTTCTTCTATTTTGTGAGCTGGTTGCATAGCATTTGGTATAAGAGTTTTGGATTCTAGGGTTTCACTGCTCCAAATAGGTCATCATGGCATTTTCACTATAACATTTTTTCTATGAAGTTTCAGAAGCTTGAAATTAAAAACCATTTGAGCCGGAATCTTGATGAACCTCGGATCCAAATTTTAGATCTTGTCTCCTATATTTTTGGAGATATGATCCAAGAAATTTAGGGTTTTTTAAGGCTCCCGAATTACATCCCAAACAGGTGACCTTGGGAAAATCGTCATAACTTTCTCTCTATGAATCAGATTAAAATTTCGTAAGAAGTTATAGAACAAGGATAGAATATAGTTTTCTATTTATTTTTTTGAGGTCCAAAGGTCGAAATAGGGACACGTGGCAGGTTGTACAAGTCCGGTCTACTGAAACAGTCTATAATTAGGCCATCGTGGGAAATTTGGCATAACTCTTTCTTGAAGAATCCAATATTGATTAGACTGGTGGGGTTAGAAAGAGGACTCATAGGGCTACCACAAGATGCAATTTCAGACCTTTAAGATGCGAAATTACATAGATACAATAGATTCAATATCAAGCTCCTACAAAGTGAAAAAATATGTGTAATTTTTTAAAAAAAATTGCTTAAGTTTGGTTTGAAAAATTAGTTTGAAGTGATTCAAAGGGAATAGTGAAGCATAATTATCATTAATTGATGCCACAAAGAAAGAAAATGGAAACACCTAGTAAGCAACATGAAATATCTACTATGACTCATGAAGAAGAGGAAGAAATGCAACATGATATATCAAAATTATGAGACCAAGTGCAACAAATTTAACTCTCACAAAAAGTAATAGAAGCTAAGATGGATGGTTTAAAAAAATTCATGGAATATAATATGGATGGCGTGGAAGCTAATATGGATGGTTTAGAAGCAAAACTGAAGTAAAACATTGAAGATTTGAAGAAAGACATGGAAGGTTTGAAAGAAGGTTTGGCAAAGTTGCTACACGAAATGCTTCCTAATGGTGAAAAGGTAGTATAGGAAACTCATGATGAGAACAAAAGTAATGTTAGTCATGATTTCATAGAATCCAACATTGGATTGAATATTCACCATGTTCCAAAGATTGATATGAGGAAGTTTTATGGCAAGGATCCAGTAACATGGATACTACAGATGGAGCAATATTTCAATCTCCATAATGTGAAAAACACACAAAAGGTACAAATTGCAACTTTATATTTGCAACCCAATTAGTTTGTATGGTATTGATGGCTTTTCTCTCGTAAAAAAATTATCACTTGGTCAATTTTTGTGGAGGAAATGATAGCACATTATGAGGATACAAAAAGCAACACCTTCTTTATCCAATTGATAAATCTCAAACAAAAGGGTTCAATGGTGGAGCACATTGAGGAATTCCAAAAATTGAATATAAGGGTAAAAGATATTCCAGAGGAGCATATGATTGATGTGTTCATAGGGAATTTAAAGGATAATATCCAACATGAGGTTCTCCTTTGGGAACTTGATTCATTGGAAAAGGCATTCAGGTTGGCAAGAAAAATTGAAAGAAAAACTATGGCAACAAGGAAGCCTACCACTCACAACTATAAATATGTAAGTGTTCATGCCCCTAGCCTTCCACAACCTACAAGGTTGAAACCATAAAAATTGGAAGAAAAAATAGAAAAAGGGCTTTGTTACAGTTGTGATAGCGAATACACTAAAGGTCATAAGTGTGCTGAGAAGAAATTATTTTACATAGATTGTGAAGAGGAGGAAGAAAAGGAACAAGAAATGTCAAAAGAAGAAGATATACACCAGTAACCAAACCTAGAGAAAGAAGAAATGAATCCGACCATATCTTGTAATGCATTGGTAGGAATTTCCACTCCTCAAACCCTCAAGATAGAAGGACATATCAAGAAGAAATAATAGTGTTTATTGATTTGGGTAGTACCCATAATTTCATTCATTGTAAGATAGCCAAGGAATTGAATTGCTTCCTATATCCAGCACCAGAGTGTCAAGTGATGGTTACAAATGGAGGAACCATAAATTTCTCTCAAAAGTGCCATAATATAAAGCTATCCATGGGAGAATATGTATTGAATAGTTCAATGCTTTCCATTCCAATGGGTGGTGTTGATGTTGTACTATGATTTTAATGGCTACAATCTTTGGGTACGATAGCTTTTAATTTTCAAGAACTTTTCTTGAATTTTTTTTGGGAAGGAAAGGAAGTTGAATTAAGGGGTATCACATGGAAACTAGGAAATATAATAAGCTCTAACAGCATGAAAAATATTCTAAATAAAGAAAAACAGGGCGTAATTACATGTTCACTAGAGGTTCCCATATTGAAATCATCTATTTCTCTAGATCTCCAAAAAGTTTTAGAGAATCATTCCAAGATATTTGAGACTCCCAAAGGCCTCCCACCTATTCGTGATCATGATCATGTTATTCATTTGATTCAAGGAAGTGTTCCTCCAAACATCAGGCCTTACAGACATCCATATGCGCAAAAGAGTGAAATTGAACGTATTGTTGCAAAAATGCTAGAGTTTGGTATAATTCAACCTAGTCAAAGTTCTTTCTCTGCGCCAGTAGTATTGGTGCACAAGAAGGATGGATCATGATGCATATGTCCGAATTATAGGGAGCTCAACAAGCTCACTATTAAAGATGAATTTCCTATTCTTGTCATTAATGAATTATTGGATGAGTTACATGGAGCAATTTATTTCACCAAGTTGGATCTTCGTTCAAGATATCATCAAATCAGAGTGAAGGCTACAAACATTCTGAAAACAACATTTAGAACTCATGAGGGTCATTATGAATTTTTGGTGATGCCTTTTGGCCTCACCAATGCACCTTCTATATTTCAAGGTTTGATGAATTCCATTTTCAAACCCTTCCTTAGAAAATTTATGTTAGTATTTTTTGATGATATACTAATCTATAGTAAGTCTTGGAAGGATCATGTTCAACATGTTGACAGGGTGCTCAAACTATTGGAGGAGAAATAATTATATGCAAAAGCCTCCAAATGTTTCTTTGGAGTGCAAGAGGTGGAATATTTGGGTAACATTGTATCTCATGAAGGTGTTAGGGTAGACCCTAGAAAAATTAAAGCCATTAAGGAATGGAAAATCCTCACATCCATAAAGGATCTGTGAGGATTTCTCGAGTTGACAGGGTATTATCGCAAGTTTGCTAAGAATTGTGGGAGAATAGTAGCACCTCTAACAAAATTAATGAAGAAAGATGCATTTTCTTGGACTCCACAAGCAACGAAGACCTTTGAACATCTTAAAGAGGCAATATGCCAAGCACTGCCTTAGTTACGCCAAATTTCACAAAAAACTTTATTGTGGAATGTGATGCCTCAGGAAATGGAATTGGTGTTGTTTTAATGCAAGAAGGAAGACCCATTGTTTTCGAAAGTCATCCGATCAAAGGAAAGTATTTACACAAAACTATTTATGAGAAATAAATGTTGGCAATACTACATGCACTTAAGAAATAATGACCTTACCTAATGGGAAGACATTTCAGGTGAAAACGGATCATGATAGTATTAAATACTTTTTAGAACAAAGATTATCTTCAGAAGAGTAGAAAAAATGGGTCACAAATATGTTGGGTTATGAATTTGAAATCATCTACAAAAAACAAAGAAAAATGTCGTTGCATATGCACTCTCAAGAAAGGATGAGGATGCAGAAGCATTGTTTTGTGCCATTATTATTATCCAACCAGATTGGATAAACAAAGAAAGGGATTAATGGAAGAATGATGAAGAAGTGTGGGAAATCATTCAAAAGTTGTAGCAATATCCCAGTACATCTATTACATTTAGTTTGAAAAATTATTCGTTATGGTACAAAGATTGGTTATACCTTTGTAAGAATTCCTAATTCAAACAAAATATTGTTCTTGAATTTCACACCTCTCCCTTAGGAGGGCACTCAGGATTTTTAAAAACTTACCACAGGGTTAAGAAGAATTTTTTTTGGGATGGACTTAAATCAGATATTCAAAATTTTGTGGTGGAATGTTGTGTTTGCCAACAAAATAAAGTTGAGACAATTAAGACCCTGAGCCTGTTACAACCTTTATCCATACCAAGTCAACATTGGGAGGAGGTTTCAATGGATTTTATCACAAGTTTACCCAAGTTTGAAGAAAAGAGTGTCATCATGGTGGTAATTGATAGACTTACCAAGTATGCACACTTTTGTGCATTATTTCATCCAATTAAATCCAGTACAGTTGCTACTGCATTTATGGAAACAATTCAAAAGCTACATAGAAACCCAAGATTATTGTAAACAACAAAGATCCCATTTTCACTGGAAATTTTTGGACATAATTATTTTATTGTTTGGGTACTCAGTTAGCTCATAGATCATCTTATCATCCCCAATCTGATGGGAAACTGAGATAGTGAACAAATGTTTGGAAGGATATCTTCGTTGCTTTGTATCTGATAAACAAACACAATGGGTCAAGTGGTTTCCTCTGGCTGAATGGTGTTATAACACTTCCTTCCATACTGCAGCAAAAATGATTCCATTTATGGCACTTTATGGATATCATCCACTATCCGTCACATCATATTTAAGAGAAAATTCTAAGGTTCAAACAATGGAAGATCACATCGAGCATCAACAATAAGTTCTCCAACTCTTAAGGGATAACCTCACTTTGGCGCAAAATAGAATGAAACAACGGGCATATCAACATCGCAAAGAAAGAAGTTTTGATGTAGGTGACTAGGTATTTCTAGGACTGCAACCATACAAATAAATGTCCCTCAAGAAAGCTAAGAAGGATAATAAATTATCACCAAAGTATTATGGTCTGTACAAAGTGTTACAAAAGATTGGTAGTATGGCATACAAATTGGAGCTTCCTGCATCTTCTTGAGTGCACCCAGTTTTCCATGTGTCATGCTTAAAGAAGGTTATAGGTAACAGGTTCCTAGTTCAAACAATATTTCCAAAACTTGACGAGGAAGGAAAAATCATATTGGAACCTGAAGTAGTCACAGAAACAAGAAATTGACAACTACGAAATTGATCAGTTTCAGAGTATCTCTTCAAGTGGAAGAACTTACCTGCTGAAGATTCCACATGGGAGAACAAGAATTTTATACAGAAGCATCCAAAACTACTCAAGCGTTGAGGACAACACTTTTTTGAAGGAGAGGGGCATGTTAGGTCCCTATACTGTTAGTGTGGCTCCTTATTATTATTAGTTCAACCCCCTTATTGTATTGTTGTGCCCATATAGTCCCCACATTGTTATTATTGTGCCCCATAGAAGCCCACTATTGTTATTGTTGTGCCCTTAGAATATTATTGTTATGTTGGTTCTGATTATATTGTGATCCCTTAGACTCCTATATATAGAAAGGAGGTCTTTTCATTTGTATCATCCAATAATTAGTCATTTTTGTAATTTAAAGGAGGTTTCCCCCTTGAAGAGGCTGATTTTGAAGTCGTTGATCTATCATTTCTTCTATTTTGTGAGCTAGTTGCATAAAAATCCTCAATATTTTGATCTTCTTCCCTGTTTGATTTTTGTCCAAAGTTTTGAGAGAATAGAACCATAAGAATACTTCGTCCTTCTTCTTCAAGAAATATATCCAAGTTTTGCGAGAGAAATCATTCATAAAGATATGATAATATAAATATCCTCCCAAAGAGTTCACGAGCATCATACCGGATAGAACAGAATGAACCAATTGCAATATGTCGGTAGTATTGCTATCACTAGAGGGGAATTGTTCCCTTGTATGCTTTCATTCAACACACCCTTGACAACCACCTTCATGTTCTACTTTAAATTTGGGCATACCTGTCACCATCTTCCTCACATCAGGTAGAGCCTTATAATGTAGATGAGCAAACCTTCGGTGCCATAATTCAGGTTGAAGTGATGTGTCACAAGACATAGATCCCAATGGACTTCTCCAACTTGATATAGGCTATCAACCATGAATCCAAATGTAAATGCATCTTTGAAATTTTTATTCCACGCATTGTTATAGACATATTTGGGTACTGCAACCCCAATCACATATGTCGCTAAACCAAGGGCTCTTAAACCCATAAAAGTGTTGTTCCACACCCTAAAAGATCAAGGTCAACTGATTACATCATTTCCCAGAAGTTCTCCCTGAAAAATCACTCAGAACTGGACCATACAGACTGCTAAGTGCTAGGGGTGCGATGCATACTGGCTATTACACTAGCCAGGTGTGATGCATACTGAAAGAGCCTTTTGTAGGGTGCGATGGGCGAGAGTAGACAAATGGCAGAGATAGTTTGCTAAGTGGAAACCCAGAGAATCTTCCAGAAACATCTCATATGACACTTGCCTCTCTGAATTCGCCCAGGGATGAGTAAGAGATCATGAAATCTCCAAGTGGAACCAAGAACTATCAGTGAAATGACGCTAATCAAAAACCTAGAAGCTGACTCACCCCTCTATAAATATCTATAAATGGATCCCTCATCCTAGAGATCCAAAGGCTGGAATTTTGTAATTTGTAAGGAAGTGCTGTTGGTTTTTCTTTGAGACATTGTATTGTTGGGTGGTCTTGCTTTTCATGAGGTGAAGAGGGCCTTCATGATGGGAGGATGATGCTGGATGAGATAACTGGGTTGTAATCCTCTCTTCTACTTCTACTATCAATAAAGTTATTTGAGTTTTCCTCCATATACTTGTGTACATGTAAATCTTGTATTTGTGAATGCAATTGTATGGTTAATGTACTTCTGATTTTACATTCTTTATGGTATTATAGATCTCTATGCTTTGATGGCATTCTGTTGCTTTGTCTCTACAGGTGTTCTTTAAAGCGGGACAAGTGAAAAAGGAGTGACAAGGTCTATCAAAGGAGAGAGGAAACAAGCAAGGAGCCAAGCGAAAGATTAAGGTTGGTGCTCTTTGCTTCTCTCTTATCTATCATACATAAAGGAAAACACAAGCTACTTTGAATTGTTTGTTTCTAAGATAGCTACCCGTCTTAGTGGGACTAACAGATCAAATAGACATTAGTTTTCTTAGAAATAAAATGGCGACTCCACTGAGGAGCGAATAGTTTGTTTGTTTGTTATTTTTATTTGCTTTATAAACTATAGGCGGAGCCTGAAGTTAAGCCAGCTAGTCTTCGAACTGCTTTTGCTATGCCACTGCAAAGTAGATCAACACTGCTTCAGTCAATCTCTGTGTTGGTTTATGAACTGAACATCTGACTTGGAAACATCCTAAGTGCCCTTGTGATAGCTCAATAACCTCATAAGATCATACCCCTATACTTTTTGTTTACTGTCTATCATAGCTCAGCCTAAATCACTGAACTTAGCTGCAATTTTTGAGAAAAAACCAAGCTCAGTTTCGTTCCCTGGTCCATCGCACTATATGGAACTGGCAGCTTGGATGCATCACACCTCCCGTGTGTTGCAGGTGATATGCATCCTTGTTTCCCTTAAGGATAGGTGCGATGATTGAATGATACTGTTTCTATCTCTAGAATTTGGTTTTTTCCTCCTTATTTTCAGCTCTATTCAGTAGTTTTGCTGCTTATGATCAGTATACCATTGCTGAAGCCTTCTTCCTTTAGATTATTCAGCCTCCATTGATCAGGATTTGTGAATGTTTTTTAATGTATTTTTCATCATTTACAGTCCTCCTTTGTCGAAAGTAGCTTAATCGAACTGTCATTTTTGATGGAAAGAAATGTCGTGACTGTCATTTTGAGTCAAAAGAGGAGTGTTGTAAAAGTCTTCCTCTTCTATATAGTTGATTATACTTTCACCATTATATTTTATTTGAATTGTCAATATTTGAAGTGTCGAAAGTAGTTTTCCATTCGAAATTGAAAGTTTCGTCTTAGTCTTCTTTTCGTTTTGAAAAGAAATTATTGAAGTGTCGCTTTGAATAAAATAGTTCAGATCTGTATTTAGTTTTCCTTTTTGGCATTCTCACATTAAGTAAACGGAAAAAAAAATACATGCATGTGCATTTGCATTTAGACTGCATTAGGAAAATGATTTAGGAAAAGTGCATTTAGTGTGTGCTCTCTTCTCTCTGTTGAAAGAATCGTACTCTTCTCTCCTTAGTAGCTAGGATTTTCATCGCTAAAAGAAAACAAACGACTGTTTATCATTTTAGATTGCATATTTAGGAATTTTACATCTACATCACGCGGTGAACCTTGAAAGGCAAACTTCTTAAAAAGATAAACTCTAAAATAAACCTCAGTGAACATAAAAACGCTTTGGAACCTAACGCACAACATCTAGAAGTCTAGGCTAGAGACGGATTCCGGCATCGTAGAACTTGGTAACTATTGTTTCCATCAAAGGTTGGGTGATTCCTCCTCTTTGATACGAAAAGTGCCCGTATGGACTTGTGCTCCCTGTACCGTCAAGTATATATTGGGAGACCACAATAGGCTGATATCCTTTATCCTTAGGAAGCCGTGTCTGCTGCCCTATCGATCGCAATGCACTGAACACAACATTCAGGAAGATTGACTGCCATAAGTAAAGTCCTTCACCAAGGTGTATATTGCAGTTTTGTGATTGGTTTGGTAATCCCTCTGTCTAGATTTCCTTAGTAGTCACTTTCGTTTGTTTTCGACTCCTTAAAAGAAAAGTTCCATCTGAGCACTTGTCATTTCAGGCTCATTAAAAATCGAAGGCGACTAGAGTCACCTTTAGTTTTTTCTCGACTCTTAAAATTGAAAAAGAAAGTTGTGTCAAAGCGTCATAAAATTTATTTAATTCAGAATAACATCCATGTTCCCTCGTTGATCTTAGGTTGAGGTAATGAAGTCCACCAATCAAGGATTTACCCTTGGGGGGAATCCTAGTCCTTTCTCTTCTCAGGGAGATATTGGTGCTCCATACATGGCTACATTGTCCCTTCCAGGAATCACAATTGGCCTGCCGATATGGCTATTCTCAACATTTTTCGTTCAAAACACCGTAATTCCTCAGCAATTGAATCAACAACCACATGATACTGGAGTTGCTCCCTCATCTTCTACTTCATTTGTTTCTCCCTCTCCTTCTTCCTCTTCGCTTGGTGAAACTAGTGATACTAAAAACCAAGTAACTGAGAAGAAGAAGAAAGGGAAGGAGAAGAAGAAGAAGAATCCAGTCAAGCAAGGGGGCAACCATGCATTGTCCGGTGAAAATCCACACACCGCACCTTCCAAACCTAAATCTCCATGCATGATTTGCGAAGGAAACCACTTTCATCAAGATTTCCCTTGCATTCCATGGATCTTGAGAGACTGGTCTCCCCACTTGCACCAACCGGTGTCATCAACCTCTGTCGATCATGTTGAGAACTCACCATCGACTAGT
Source organism: Pinus taeda (assembly GCA_000404065.3). Lineage (NCBI taxonomy): Eukaryota > Viridiplantae > Streptophyta > Pinopsida > Pinales > Pinaceae > Pinus > Pinus taeda. The sequence goes on along the minus strand of APFE030287828.1, from coordinate 41,707 downwards.
GGAAGTGAAGTCAATGGATAAAAAGCAAGATCTAGATTTCCTTGTAGGTTGTGTGAAGGCAATCATGCCCTCCACCGTTGTCCTTTTCTGGATGAAGCTAAAAGCGTCTTGGATAACCATCCTGCTTCACTGCAGCGACTTCCGTATAGATACAAAAAACTCTTGCCAAGTCCATTGCTAGTTGAAAATATGACTGACACTCCTCAGTTGTCGGTCGAAACACCTATCATTAAAGATAAACCCTCTGAGTCCATACTGGACCAAAGTCAACAGGTCGAGACGGCAATCGACCTAGTCTTGCCTTCAGAAGGTCCACCTTTAGATGATACAGTCTCCAAAGAGAATGAGAACGACACCATTCAAATTCTTTTTGTTAATACAGAGTCTAATGAACATGGGGGCAATCTACCCATTCCTTTACCATAGGAGGGAAGTTCCCCATTTCAAGAGATTCGTTCAATCGTTTATTCGATCCCCCCTCCAAGCAATCTAGTCATTTCCTTTGATTGGAATCTACTAGCAGGACCCCGCCTTCCATCTAATGTACCATTCCGAATCATTGTACAAGTTTACAAAATGATAATGGATGGCACTATCATAGATGAAGGGGGTTCCATGAGTATCCTTTCCTCAACTGCTTAGAAAGCGCTTCGTTTGCCATCGCTTCTGCCTGAGAATCGAAATTTATCAGGCTTCAACAAAGGAACCAGTCGAACATTAGGGATCCTTCCAAATTTGCCTATAACTTTGAGAAGGAAAAACGTTCACTTGAACGTGATGGTAGTCTAAGGGCCACTAGATTACAATCTACTTGTTGGGCGTGACTACATTTACAACATGGGAGCTATTGTTTCCTCACTCTTTCGAGTGATGTGTTTTCCGTATGAAGGTAGAATGTTACAGCTTGTTGACCAGCTTTCCCGGTTCAAACACGGCTACGATTCAAATGCCATCCCTAAATGGTCTCTTTGCACAAGGAATGTCTCTTCAACCTGCAGTTCATCCACCTAATTACTGCGAGTAATTCGGTGAATGTAACAAAACTTAGGGGGCATGCACCCTGGTTTGCTTTGGCGGGCAAACCCAAATGAAAAAAAGATTTCCTTGTAGGATATATGATTAGTCTGAAACACCATTTTCGTGTAGGATATGGGATCAGTCTGAAAAATGATCTCCTCGCGAGTTATGTGATTGGAAGCTCACACCATTCACCTTTGTTTATTTCGATGGATAGAGCCAAGGAAGTGTTTTGTCTGCTCCGGAGACGAAATGATCTTGCTTAAATGTAGGAACTTCCACAAGGTAATGGGAAATTCTAGTTTTCTCAACACCTGGGGGCATGCAAACCTTTTTTACGCAAGTGAAAAGCGACCAGCATAAATCTAACCTCGTAGTATTTTACTAACTTCAACTGCTTAGGTTAGGTGAACGATCTGATCCACCATTCACCTTTGTCGGCGGCCCCGACAAAGCAAAGGAAATGTTTTTTCTAAACTATCCTACCTAATCGCTGTAGTTCATTAAATCTTAGTTCTGTAGTTGGTCGTTTCTAGCCTGCATACAAAAGGTAATGAGCAAAGTTTCGCATGGGGCAAGCTCACTAAAAAATGAACCTACTAATGAAGAGACATCTTTAAAAGATGACTAGAACGAGTACTGTTACTGCAGTGTTCAAACTCGTTAAAAAATAAACCCACCACTGAGCATAGTTTCTAAATATTCAAGCTCATTAAAAAATGAATCCAACCTCAGTAAATAACCTTTGTGATTGCATTGCTATCTGCCTTCTGAGCCTTGGTCGTGTTCTTACCATCACCTGCACTCTTTTAGCCGATCATACACCTCCACTTGATTGTTTACCCTTTTGAGGAAAAACTACGATGAGTGATTCTATTAGCCACCCTTGTTACACTGCCGTGTTTGAGAAGTTCCAAACTTACCCAGAACTAGTTGCTACCCGGATACATCACTTGTTCCTCAAAAATGAGTCTCTTTTAAGCTCTTTTTAGACTCGTAAAATATGAAAAGATTGCCGAGCTATTGGCCTTTCTAGCTCATTAAAGTAAAGGGAAGCGCCGTCCCTCCTCTACATTTTAATATTTTTGGACTTGAGGGATCGTTACACAAAAAGGTCGAGTGCTTGTCTTTTTCAGCTCACTAAAACTATCAGAAAGTCATCCCTTTCGTATTATTTTATACTTTTTCGGACTTAAGGGATTATACCACGAAAAAGGACTGTTGGAGTTTCCTTTTCGTCACTTTTCAAACTCTCTAAACATGAAAAGGAACGAGTTATCTTTGTCATTAAACTTGTTAAAACAATAGCGACAAACTTGTCCACTTGGACAAGAGCGAGTTTCACTATCGCTAGGCTCGTTAAAACATAGCGATAGGTTTGCCCGAAGGGAAAATTATAGAACAAGCATATGTTATCCTCCTTAAGCTTGACAAAAATAAAGAGGTACTGGTCAGCAATGAATGGGGAAAAAGGGAAGAAAAATTCAAGAACTTCATCGGTAGCAGGTCGCTCTTGAACATGACATTTTCACTCCATCACCATGATTGAGTCGGGTTGGGTTATTCCGTTCACCATCACCATTGGTCCTCTATACCATCCATGGGGTTAACACTACCGATCCATCTCAGTGTCACCGATATGTTCAAGAGAAGTCATTCAGAGAATTCACCAATGCAGCTAATGCCTCATCCACTGCAATGCCTTCACTCTACATTTTTCATGACTGCCATTTTTGAACCTTGTATCAACAGATTGTTTTCACCTCCAGAAAATCATTTGCTTCGTTTCGTGTCGTAGATGTGGGATTCATTAAGGCCCTCCTACAACGAGTCACTTCTTGTCAACATCAGCTCATTATCCAAGAAGTTGACTTAGGAACAACCCTTTCAGTACTTTGAATCTTGAATGCCTCGATGGCAAGTTTCTCACTTCTGGCGATAGGTTTACATCAATGGCCTTCGACTGAAATATTTTGCATGGTGTTCGACATTAGATCCTCTATCCACACCACGTGAATTGTACTATAGTACCTTGAGGGTCATTATCATTATCGGTGATTCCTCTCGCGCCTGTTAACAACCCGAAACATTGGCTGGTAATCAGGCGATGTATTTCCATGTTCGACTTCAGAACATCTTTTCACATGGATCGACTTGTACATCGGGCGAAGATTGAATGAGTTTGAAGACCCTGGATCTAGTTTCATCCATCCAGGCTGCGATATATTCAGGAAAAATAAAGACATCAAATGTACTCCATAGCTCCACTGATGATCATCCAAGCTAAGGGATGATGTCTCTACAAGAATCATCAATCTGCCACACAGACGGTCATCTGTCCTATGCACATGAAAATGAATTTATAAAGCTGAGCATGGGAATGCCTGCCTCAGCGAGATCATGAAAATAACATGAAGATAATGTATTGTATTGTATCTTATACAGGTCACCTTCCAGTTCAAAAAACCTCAGATCCTCATGATAAAGCATTTCACCCGACATCAGAAGATTTACGACCTCATGCTTTAGGGGGAAATTGTTATAGACATATTTGGGCACTGCAACCCCAATCACATATGTCGATAAACCAAGTGCTCTTAAACCCCTAAAAGTGTTGTTCCACACCCTAAAATATTAAGGTCAGCTGATTACATCATTTCCCAGAAGTTCTCCCTGAAAAACCACTCAGAACTAGTCAAAACTGGACCATACAGACTACTGAGTGCTAAGGGTGCGATGCATACTGGCTATTACACTAGCCAGGTGTGATGCATACTGAAAGAGCCTTCTATAGGGTGCAATGGGAAAGAGTAGACAAATGGCAGAGACAATTTGCTAAGTGGAAACCCAGAGAATCTTCTAGAAACTTCTCATATGACACTTGCCTCTCTGAATTCGCC
>APFE030287828.1:0-22672 GCA_000404065.3 Pinus taeda | reverse complement strand
ATGTGTTATGCTCTCGCATTGTTTATTTTTCTGTGATTTAGAATTCATATGTAGGTAATTTCTGTACGGGGTTAAAACCTACACACAGGAGTGGCTCCAAGAGATGTTCCCCAACAGGAACTGTCATTCAAAAAAGGACTCCTATCAGCATGACATAACTTCACGTATGTTAATAATGAGCATCCCACCAACATGGCATCAAATGGATCTCAATTCAAACATACATGGCTACAACATGAGTATCCCGTCAACATGATGACAAAGGGATTTAAAAAAAAACATGACAGTAAGTACATCTCACATGAAGAACAAAACAAGATCCCACATTAAACATCAAACAAGTATCTATACATCACAATGCATCTTGATAAGCAAAGAGACAAAGAAGTACATGACCACACTACATATACCTCACATCAAGGAGTTATATGAAGAAGATGATGATAAACTACTGGATCTAGCTGCACCATTAATCTCATCGCGTCGAATCTCATGGAAATGACTACTCACACATTGAATGCTGAAACCTGCACTCCACTTTGAAAAGTGGCCGAAAAATGAAATGATCAAATGGAAAATCTGATTACACCATTAGATTTGTGGCGTTGAATAGTGTAAAATTGACTGTCAAATTTATGAATTCTGAAAAAGTGAAAATCTCAGGCTACACGAATCTTTTAGATTCCCCCTAGATTCCTCAAAGATTCCCTCCTCTGGGTCTGCTTCTCAGATCAAAATTCTGTCTATGCCATCAGGTTTGTGTCACTGAGAGGTTTAGGATCGACATAAAGTTTGTCCAATTTGGACACTGGCAAAATTTCACCCCCCTGAAAATTTGGCTCAATCATGATTGTGCCTACCTCTTCTCCAAGCTCATGGTTCCACCTACAAAAATGAATTAAAAAATATGTCTTGGTTTCTGCCCTCTCCTTGGCCTCCATTCATTGAGCAAATGAGGGTTTATATACTCTTCCCGGGTGGAATTATCAATGAAAAGGCTGTTGGCCTGTTGGTGAAGTGCAGAGGTGACGATGTGGGAGGTCGGGGGTTCCAACCCCGCCGATCCCTGCACTTGGCAAACTGTTATGGGTGCGGATTTTTGTTTTAAGTTTTGATATGGGTTGATCCCGCCCAACAACCCGTTACATTTATGGCGTGTTGTATTAAATGGCGCAGTTGAGTTGTTGTACCATCGCATGTTTTTTTGGGTTGGTGTATTGTTTGGTTGGGCTGCCCGTGGAGCAAGCCGACCATGTGGCTGGGCGTGTTCGATTCTCGCCAGCCCAAATATATATGGTTGTTGTTTGTTTAGTGGGTGGAGGGTGTGGGCTGGGTCCACCGGAGGTGGCCCACCCACCCCATTTATGTTAATGTAATACGGTGGTTGAGGGGGGCCCGATGGGAGTCATGGCCCATCAGCCCATTATTAAAATTTGTTTTTTTTTTTAATATATGTTGGTTGTTGGGGTGCGGGGTTGGTGCCCGCCACCCCCATAAAATATATATATCTTTAATTTTTTTATAACTAATAAGTCCTTTCTTGAATTTGTCTAATATAAGGGATACTAGACAAATTAAGTATCCAACAAATTCGCCCGCTTTTGGGAGCTTGGTTCCCACGTCGGTTCATAGTGAATTTGTAGGACACTTAAACCTATCCCACTGCCAACTTTGACTGGCTCGTTCTCCCTCATATGAGCTCAGATTTGAGTGCCGCTGGAATCAGGTTGATGAGCAATTCGATCTGGTGCTAGTTTGGGAGAAATATGACTACTTTGAATTTTGAGCCTTTCTGAGTCCTCTTAGACTTCTACCTATGTCTGGAGCCACCTGGATCACAAAGCTTCCTTCAAATTCCAAGTCTCTGTATGGAAGATATTCAATCAAAGTTTAGAGTATAAAGATTGTATGCACAATGTAGGATGGTTAGGAATTTTTGTGACTTGTTAAGACTTGAAAGCAAATGATGATGGAGGATGCCCTCTTAAGTTGTAGTGTCATTCATGATTTCTCAGATTAAATCATAATTGAGTACTCATTTTTTTTTGGGTCCAATTTGGGGAAAAGGAGGACCTCTTGGTGACAATGGGATGATCAAGCTTCATAGAAGGGAACCCTGTTATACTTTTGAACATAGAAGCCATTCATTCTAGTGGAGGAGATATAGAGAATCCTTTAATAAGAACCCATCCAAGATCCATTTGGAGGAAAATCCATTTTCAAAGCTTAAATAGATTTGTAGATTCAAACAAGAGAAGTTATTTTTCATAACAATTATTAAGTCCCAGGACATTGGAGCCAAGTTGACATGTTAACCATTTATTCTTCTATTGGAAAAGGAAGCATTTATGTAGAGTCCTTGGCCCTTTGATCCAATATTTGATGTAAATCTCTTGATTAGAAATGTAATAAGAGATGCACCATATATTAAGAAAATGGGCAAAAAAGAGACCCATTTAATAGTTGTCTCTAAAAGACTCTCAATAGAATCCTGAAAGATTTGAAATGGGAAAGGTTAATTCCATGGTTATTTTCTGCTTTAGAAACTTTGCTAATTTCCATGCTTGAAGCATGTATTTCTGCCTTGAGAGAAGCTCACAAATGCTTTTGATATTGGTTGAGGCAAAGAATATGTGCAGAGTTTCACTCACATAGATGTATGGACTTAAAGTATGTGAAGATTGTTGTCCCAAACTCCACACAAATAATGGAAAAAAGGTGAAAATCCCAAGTCGAAAGGTATGCGTATCTTGTGCCATGCAGAGGTAGGTGATAACTCCACACTCTACAACGAAGGCTTTGTGGCGCAAGTGACACGAAGGTTTGCATGCATAAATTTGGATTAACAGGAGTCGAGCTTGATGGTACATGCCCACTATTACCCCACTTTTTGTGTGAGTTACATGAGATACAAATTAAATATTATTGCTATTCAAACTTACTAAAAAATGTTACTATGTCTTCCTCGACAGAAAACAAATATCTTCCACAAAATACTTTTTCCACAAACCTGATTTAAAATGAATCTCTTCCCTTAACGCGCCCGAATATAGACAAAAATGACATTAATAGGCCCTTTGACTAGATGAAGAGTACCGAGGCCTCAATGTCCATTCTAAATTTTCCATTCTCATTACAATACACCAACCTTAGCTCTCTATCTGAGATAGTTGAACCCGTGACTGTAGGAGTCGAAGGACTTGTAGGATAGAGATTAGATTCCTTTTGCTTATCTGATGTTGTGGGTGTTTGAAAAGATAAAATAGCACACACACTAAAAAATGTTCTATATATTATGAATGAGGAAATTTACACACATATTTATACAAGCAGTAGTCTCAAGATAGGAATTCTATCTTAGACGTAGAATAGTGTGGTTGAGAGATTCTCTCAACCACACACTAAACTAGGAGAAACTAAATTCCTAGTATGTAGGAACAAACTCCTCAAATGGAGAATTACAACCATAGACAAGTAGGAATTAATTATTTCTAAGTCCCCCCCTTAATGACTGCTTGTCATGATAGTCAAATCCACCACCATCAGGCGAATTGCATGTACAAAACCTCCAAAACACAATCTCCCTCCCTCGGACAGATCCACAACTTCTCTGATTTGCCTCCTCTTGCAAATCGTCAAATGAAGATGAGGATTCCCGCGGATCCCCTTGAAGGTGAATTGGCGTGATCTTTCTGTAAAATTCTGCACCAGTTTGGTATTTTGGCGCGGTGGTGCTATTAATGGCCTAACAAACGCGACAGTTGCGCATCCTGGCGTGACTGTCAGCGCGAAAAGCATGCCAATCCCCTTCTACTCAGAAAATTAAAAATCATCTGAGTCCGAGCCAGGTGTTCTGCAGTCCACTTGCTCAATTGAGCACAAAGCTCTTGTGTACACCTGGCCACAAAGACACCTCAAGCCACAGAGGCAATTCTACCACAAAGGCAAGCTGGTCACAAAAGCACTTCAGCCACAAAAACTCTATAGATGGTTTCTGGCTCACCACCAACCCTCACTTTACAGTGACAAAAGATGGTTTCAGGCTGACCATAAACCATTACAAAGTGGTTTTAAGATCACCACGAACTTTCAGATGCCTTTAAAACTTACATTTCATTCAACATTTTGGAGTTTCTGGGTACATACAATGACCATTACAACAACTGGACTTGCTTATAACATGCTAGGGAGTTTATTCCACAAACCACACTAACTCAAATAAACATCTATTTTGTTGTCCACCATAAACGTTGTTGCTGCTCCTTTATCCCATATTTTCATAGTTCACATCTTGGGCATCTTTGTCAAATAACTTCTTGGAATGCCATGCTTAACCTGTCATTCATTAGAGTCGCGAATTCTAACAAAATAACTTTACCTAAATTGAGTTAGCTAGGCTCAATAAGGCATAATAATTTTATGCATAATTCCAAGAAATAAAAAAATAACTTTCATGTTAACCAAAAGAAGTTCTTGTTCTTCAAATCACCAGCCCTTGAGCGACACCAGATTCTTGTGCCGCAGCTGCCCAACGGCCGCGAGCTCAGCCTCAAAGGTCTTCTCCAGGCTGCTGTGCTCACCATTCTTGGAAAGACATTTCACGGCCACAATAGAGCTATTGCTGGGCAAAACCGCCTTGTAAACCCGACCGAATCCCCCGCTTCTAAGCAACTCATCCTTGCAGAAACCCTTGGTGACAAATCGAAACCCCCGTCCAACCAAAGAAGCCATTCATTCTTGTTCAGAAGTCGATTAACAGTCGAATCCATGAACCTGGAGGTCCACCCATTGCATCAACCCCGAATAGGCTCTGCAACAATCCAGTGGCTCTCTTTTCCTCGACTGATCCTATACTAACACGGATTGAAAGCTTGCCACACCGCCTGGGACGCCAGGGGACGCCCGCATGAGATCGAAACCGCGTCATTCCGCGGGGCCCAACTACTCTTTTTCTTCTTCTCCTCCATTCTCCGAATAGACTCCAGCTCTCGACAGAGAAGTGATCCGATGGTACCCGTGCTGCCAACACGAAAAGGCCCTTCATCTTCCACAATTTCAATGCTATAACTCATCTCTCCAGCCACCGCCTCTGCCTCAATACCAGACAAGAAAACAAAAACACTCCTCCGTATGCTCTGAGCCACGCCTGGTTTCTACCATGGGCATCACAAAAACCTCAACTGGATTCGAATCTCCGACCTGCAAGCCACGGATACCTACCACCAGAGCCCTTCAGGACACCAATTAGTATCACCAATCAACACCTGCATATTAATTAATTCGAAAACTTCAAACTCACCAAGTGGGAAGGTGGGGTTCGGCTCAGGAACTTTCAGATTTGGTGGCGCACACACCTATCGCCCATAATGGTCTCCTGCGGTGCAGGATCAAATGCCCATCAATTATAGAAAAAAAAACACTCCCTCATCCCATACTCATTTTCTCTGCATTAAATATCAGTCCGGTTTGCCATCAAAGAATGCTCTATTACCCCACCTAATACATTGATTACCTTTTATAGACCATTTTTTCCAGGCCAAGGCAATGTTAACCACAGTAAATGGGCCGATGGATCAGCTTTCCACACAGATGCGATCTTCACCGAAGCACACTTCAATCTGCAGGTCTGCAACAACGAAAGTTTCCACAACACCCACAAACCAATCCAACAAGCATGTAGATCGATCACTAGGTTACCTCAAGCATGCAGATCTCCACCAAGCACTCAGATCTCCACAGATCTGCATAATTTGGATGCACAATTCATGCTTCTCCTCCACGCAGTGAACAAAGCCTGCAACACTCAGATCTCGTTTTAGTGCGATGCACCTTCCACAATAGATCTTAGTTCTTCTGATTCACTTTCCTGCTACAGAGAAATTCGACGACCAATCTAGAAGCACTTTGCATCCTCTGCAGAAAGAACCCGTTCACTTGATGATTCTCCAGTGTAAAGTCATGAATCCTCCGAAAGGCCCAGATTTCTCACCACTGATTTTTTCAGAACCTCCAATGGACTTGAATTTATATTTCGTAAGAAGGCCAATGTCCTCTTCAGATGCCCCTTCCTGATCTGCCACAGCATACAAAATGGCAATAATGCATGGCAGACAACAACACAGCTATGGCAATTACGCAGGCTAGTACCACACATAAGTCTACGAAAAATACATCAAATGCCAAAACACAGCGCAAAGCTAGTAAAGCTGAGGAGCTTCATTAATTAAAATCTGACCACCAGCAAATATCTAGTAAAAACCAACTATCCACCATATAAAAGAAAACATTGTGTTGGCAGACTCCAACCGCTTTGCTATGCTAGTCTGCTCTATGGGAAAGCCTTCATCGGCTTCCTCGTTGGTGGCATCGTCCGACTCCTACTGCTCTCTGGAAGCCATGGTTGCTCACGTCCTCATCCCCTCATTTAAATTACTCAACCAGAACGATACAAATTCTGCGTGGATCGACAATCCACACACAAATTTTGTGCAGAAACACAGGCTTCTCTTGTGTCACGCCAGCTCTACTTGATGTATCCCAGTAGCCACACCAGGATCGTTCCACCAAATTGGATCTTCTACCTTTGCGTAGTTTTGGGGTTGCTAAAAAAATTATGGCATGGTGTCCTATCACACGCACCACGACTACTAGTGCTCCAACACCTCGCATTGAAAACAAATCATAGCCATCATTCGAAGACCCAACCCTTCTAAGTGGCATCATCCACCATCTCTCCAGACAACAAACGGCCTCGGCGCTCAGGTCAGACACTGTGGAATCTCTCAAGCTATTAGGCAGTCGCTCACACAAAATTGAAAACACTGATCTCAGAAAATATCAACGCTCAATGCCCAAGAACGAATAGAGAAACTCCAGAGACCTCTCCACGCTCACCACACCAGAACACCGCCCAGCTCACCAGAACCCTGTTCGATGCTCGATGGACAAACTAAAAAATTAAAAAAAAAATACTCTTTTATTTCCTTAGCCCAGGATGGGCTAGGCCCACGAGGGGCCAGCCCTCTGGGCTCTGATACCAAGATAAAATAGCACACACACTCAAATATGTTCTATATATTATGAATGAGGAAATTTACACACATATTTATACAAGCAGTAGTCTCAAGATAGGAATTCTATCTTAGACGTACAGTAGTGTGGTTGAGAGATTCTCTCAGCCACACACTAAAATAGGAGAAACTAAATTCCTATTATGTAGGAACAAACTCCTCAAATGGAGAATTACAACCATAGACAAGTAGGAATTAATTATTTCTAACTTGAAACCCCAACACATGCATCATCTTTGATGTTGAGGACACAGAGAAAGCCCAATTTCTTTGCTAGGATCCTTTGCAATCGAACATGATTTTTAGGTGTGCTAGGTGTCAGGGAGTGCCAAAGAATGTCAAGGAATTTAGGGGATGCTAACACGTGCCACATAGTGCCAAGGGATTGTTAGACATTCAAGGTTTTACGACATGTCAAGAAGTAAACTATGTTGCTTAGCTATTTTACAACCATAGTTGGATGCGAGCCTTGTCTTCGTAACTTGTTAAGTTGTATGATTTGAGATTCGACATGAGTATCATAAGATGAGTTATAGGAATTTCTTAGGTGAACAAGGAATTGTCTAGTTGTATTAATTGTAACGTGGTCAAGCTGTTGTAGTTAAGGCAGGTTTTGGTTGGGTTCTGAAGTTGCAAAAAAAGTAAGAGTAGTTGTGAGGGCATGATAGCTAAGAAGTGCCAAGGAATGAAAAGGTATGCTAACAAATTCCAGGAAGTATTAATGAATTCTAAGGAGTGTCAAGGCATCACAAGGGAGAACTAGGTCAAAATTCATGGAAATGAACGAATAAGAGTGTGTGCTGGGGAGCACCAGTGAATTCTAGGTGTCCCAAGGGCGCAATGTGTTAGGAGGATTTTAGAATAGGACTTGTAGGAGGAAAACCTATGATTGCGATAAGGGGGTGGAAAAAGAAGTTTTAGAGAAAGGGAGACTTTAGGCTAGGCACAACTCTATTTTTTTTAGTGACTTGGTTGGGTTCCCAAGTCACAAAGAAAGTAAGGCTATCAATAAGGGCATGACAACTAGGGAGTGCCAAGGTGTGCCAGGGAATGCCAAGAAGTGCTAGCACATACTAGACAGTTCCAAGGCATGCTAGGCATGAAAATACATGCAAATTTCTAAGGCACATCAAGATGTGTCAAGTGTTAGGGTGTGGCACCAACACATGCTAGGGAGTGCTAGGGAAACACAAGTAAGCACTAATTTCAATTACATGGAAATGGATGAATAAGAGTGTGTGATATGGAGCATTAGAAAGTTCCAATGTGCTAAGGAGGGAGTGGCAAAGTATTCTAGGAAGTTCCAAGCCATGCTAGAGTGCTAGGGAAGCATGCCAAGATTTACCAAGTTCCAAGGTGTGCTAAGGAGTGTTAGTGAGTGCTAGGGAAACTCGAGGGAGAACTAGGTCAAAATGCATGGAAATGAATGAATAAGAGTGTGTGATAGGGAGTGTCAGTGAGTTCTAGGTATGTTAAGGAGGGAGTTACATGGTATGCTAGGTAGTGCTAAGGCATGTTAGAGTGTTAGGACATCATGTGACCAAGATGTGCAAGGTGCGAGGGCGTGCCTACACGTTCTAGGAATTGTTAGGGAGTGCCAAGGAAACACAAGGGAGAACTAGGTCAAATTAATGCATGGAAATGAATGAATAAGAGTTTGTGACATGAAGTGTTAGTGGTTTTTGGGTGTGCTAAGGAGGGAGTGACAAGGTATGTTAGGCATTTTTAAGGCATTCTAGAGGCCAGGGAAACACACCAAGATTTGTTAGGTGCCACAGTGTTCCAATGCATGCTAGGGAGTGTTTTGGATTGCCAGAGAAAACAAGGGAGCACTAGTCTTAAATGCATGGAAATGAATGAATAAGAGTGTGTGACAGGGAGTGCCAGTGAGTTCTAGGTGTGCTAAGGAGGGAGTGACAAGGTATGCTAGGTAGTGCCAAGGAATGCTAGAGTGCCAGGGCAATATGCCAACATGTGCCAAGTGTCAAGGTTTGTCAATGCGTGCCAGGGACTGCTAGGGAGTGCCATGGAAACAAAAGGAAGAACTAGTTAAAAATGCATGGAAATGAACAAATAAGAGTGTGTGATAGGGAGTGTCAGTGAGTTCTAGGTGTGCTAAGGAGGGAGTGATAAGGTTATATGTTAGGCAGTGCCAAGGCATGCTAGAGTGCTAGGGCATGTCAGGGAGTGGTAGTGTGTGTTATGGAGTGCCAAAGCATGCCAAGGAATGTAGGGATGATAACACGTGATACATAATGCCAAGGAATTCTAAGACATGACAGGTGATATTGCATGTCAAGATGTAAACTATGTTGCTTCTGCCATGGATGGATATGAGCCTTATCTTGTTAACTTGTTAAGTGGGATGAGTTGAGATTGGACATGAGTAGCCTAAGATGAGTTATAGGTAGTTCTTAGGTGAACAAGGCATATGTTGAATTTCCATGATACATGAGAATTTTGGTTTGAGAATATTTGATGCAAACACACTCAAGTGCCACAACACATCTACTCTAATGCACAATGAAATCTACACACATCAAAGAATAAACTAGTGCACATGATATTTAAAATTTTTTTCAAACCCTTCTTCATTATATTACAAACTATAATACAACAGGCTAGAGCTCCCGTACCAAGGATCGTGTCCCTTTACAATCACATTGATATAAGGAATACAACTAGGGCTTGGAGTTAGTCCTTTAAAAACCAATCTATCCTGAAAAAGACAACACTTGACCTACTTGCTGATGGTGGCCACACAAAACCCTTTCAATCCATGTTTCCTGAACACATATGGTAGGTACTCTTGCCTCCCATTATGCAACTCCTAAATCTACCTCTATCAATGAGCTCAACTCTTTTAGGTTATTGAAATCGGCTCAAAAAACTCTACCCTCTAGCTTCCTCCTTTGTCCTTCAAGGTCTGCGACACTTAGGGTCTTTGATCAGCTATTCACAACTCTGTTTGTGAACAAATATTTGATATGCCCACTTTTTCCATACTACGACTCCAATATGACAAGTTTAGGGCTATGTAGGTTTCCCTTATTCTCACTGAATCAATCCTCTATAATACAATGAATTAGGGCTAGTTGGCTAGCCCACTTGACTGCTACTTTAGTCCTTCAAAGTTTGTACATCCCTAGGCCCTATACACATTCCCTTCTACCAGTCTTGTTGTCATTCACAAGTACAATACTTAGGGCTCTTCTTTGATAGTCACCTAAAAACCTCCAATTGTACTTGGACTACCATAATTTTTCCCAACCATAGATAATTCTTTTACTAATCTAGGGCCCACAATATTTCCCTCATCTAGGGCTCTTCAAATCTGCCACCTAACGATTATTTAAGTCCTCTCAAAATCACTTTTCTTGTGTACCAATTTATTTGTTGTCCAATCTATGAAAAGATATGTAATACTCCTCTTATCATCCTTCTAACAAATCAATGACTAGCAGTCCATTGACTAATTGTTTATAGGGTACTTTAGATCTCTGTCTAAAACTCTATGGACAGTCCATGAAAATCAACTCATCTTCTTGTCAATCCATTCTTCATATGGCATATTTCTTCTGCTAAATCTTCTGCTCAGGTTCCACCCTCCTTTGGATTTGCTATCTCCACACATACTTTTGCAAACCATCTTCCATATCTGCGGTCGATATTGCAAAGATACACCTTGCTCTAAGGGTCACAAACCCTCTTCTTCTATGCATATTTTTCACAGTCTTAAGGGAATACCTTATGGAATAAACGTTCTAGGAAACCTTCCTAACTAGGGAATTATACTTATGTTATAATTTCTTTAGAACAAACCCTATCCATGCATAGAAAAAACAACAACTCTTACCTCCATAAGAGACTCGAACTAGATCATATGGATCCATAGATTCTGGGCATTTATTTGATTGAATATTGATATGAATTTTAGATCTCTATGACCCTCAAACTAGGGTTACCTCAGTTAATATTACGCCTGCGTATACTTTTGTTCTGGCCCTCAATTCCAGGGTAGGACCTCCTCCATTTGTGTTGGTATTTATGACAGAACTTGCGACCTACTAACCACCACAAGATTAAGCTGGTCTCAATCCACTCTGCTATTTTACAATTTGATGTGACCTTCACACAGAGACACCACTGAAATCACAAACCCAAATTCTCATGTGCAACCTCTCTTAAGCTTGATCTTCCAGAATAAAACCAAAAATATGCCATCCCACTTCCTTGCTCGAACCCTTTAAGGTATGCAACATTCTTTTGAACCCTCACATGATGATATTGCTCTTGGTGGATGATCATGGCCTCCATTTAGAAACCCTTACTCGGCCCTCTAATTCGACCTACTTTAGGACTACATCTATCCTAGCCTCCTTGATCAAATGAGCTCCTTCTCACTTGATGTTCTTGCCTTCATCCTAAGGACTCCTTAAATAGTTTTTTTGAGCCCTCTTAGGAACCCTATAGAATTTACAGGTTTTATCCACTTATACGTTAGGAAATATTATTTTTCCTTATTATTTTTCTTTTAGATTTTAAACCCCATCTTGGGTCCAAAACCCCTTTTCTTGGTTTCTTTGCTCACAAAGCATTTTGTGACCAAACTCACACAAACCCATCTCACTAAGCTTATGAAGTACCTCCAAAGCTACGTAATTCAACAACATAGTCGAGTTGTAGTAACTGTAACTTGGTCAAGCTCTTGTAGTCAAGTGAGGACTTGGTTGGGTTCCCAAGTTGAAAATTAAGGAAGGGTAATTGGGAGGGCATGATAGCTAGGGAGGGTTAGGGCATTACAAGGAATGAAAAGGCATGATAACACATGCCGAAAAATTTCAATGCATGTTGAGGATTGTTAGGGAGTGTCTGGGCATCACAAGGGAGAATTAGCTCAAAATGTATGGAAAGAAACGAATAAGAGTGTGTGCTAGGGAGTGTTCGTGAATTCAAGTGTGGGAAGGACGAAGTATGTTAGGAGAAGTTCATAATAGAATTTATAGGAGGCAAGCCTATGGTTTCGATAAGAGTCTTGACATAGTAGATTTAGACAAAGGGAGACTTTGCGCTGGGAACAACACTGTTTTTCCTTTAGCTATATTTTTTATATGAGATGTGGCACACTTTGGTTGCATGCTCATGTTTTAAACTATTCTAGATAATTGCATATTACAAATTGTTGTGTATAAGTTTTGGAGCACTCAGCTTATGTCGAATTATATCTTGTGTGTCTTGAACATCTATTGGTTTTGCAAACTCTCAGTTAATGCTCTATCATTTATATGAACTAAACATACATGTGAAATATAACTTGTGTATGCTATGTTGCTTAGTTGTTTTATGGCCATGGCTAGATGTGATCCTTGTCTTGGTAACTAGTTAAGTGGGACAAGTTGAGCTTAGACATGAGTGGCCTAAGATTAGTTATAGGCGGTTCTTAGGTGAACAATGCATAGTCTACTTGTAGTAGGTGCAATTGGTCAAATTGTTGTGGTTGAAGCAGGAAAATGTCACATGAATTGTAGTAGCCAAGGACTTGATTGGTTCCCAAGTCGTGAAAAAATTTAAGGCTAGATGTGAGGGAATGAGTGCCAAGGCATGTTAGAGAATTCTAACATGTGCCAGATAGTGTGAAGGCATGTCAAACATGCTAAGATGTGCCAAGTGTTAAGGCATTCAAATATGTGCAAGGGTGTGACAATGCGTGCCATGGACTGTCAAGGTGACAAAAGGGAGAAACAAGTTAAAATATAAGTAATGAACACACAAGAGGGTTAATAAGTCATCAATTTACCTTTTCCAAGAGGGACATGCTAGGCACACCAACACTAGGTTCCAATAGGTGCCAAGGGCAAAGTTTTAGTGCATTCTAAGTGCCAAATATTCCTCTATTGCTTCTCATCTACTTTCCAATATTTGATCTCAAATAAATTTAATATTAAACCATGTAAAATTATACAAAGGCATCTCAAGACATTCCATACATGCTAAGACTTTCCAAGTGCCAACACGTGCCAAGTGCCAATATGTGTCAGGGAGTGTTATGCATGCTACGAATGGCAGGGTATTTCGAAGAGTGCTAAGGTGTGCTGGAGAGTGCTAATGCATGTTGAGGAGTGTTAGGGATTGCTAGGACAACACAATGGAGCACTAGGTAAAAATTCATGGAAGTGAATGAATATGAGGGTGTGCCAAGGAGTGTTAATGAGTGCTATCTTTCATGCCAAGAAGGGAGTGACAAGGTATGCTAAGAATTGGTAAGGCATGGTAGGGAATATCAGGGAGTTTTATGGTGTGCTAACATGTGGAAGGGTATGTCAAGACATGCTAGGTGCTAAGGCATGTTAGGATGTGTAGGGCGCTAGGGTATGTCAATATGTGTCAAGGCAACAAAAGGAAGAACCAAGCTACAATTCAAGGAAATGAATACATAAGAGGGTTAATAAGTTGGTACTTTATCTTTTTTAAAAGGGGCATGTTAGGCACATTAATAACAGGTTCCAATACATGCCAAGTTTCAATGTGTGCCAAGTGCTAATGTATTCCAATGCATGTGAAGGTGTTCCAAGGCATGCTAGGGACTACAGGGCATGCAAACACATGCTAAGAAAGTGCTATGTTGTTCTAGGACATGCCAACATGTGCTTGGGAATCCTAGTAATGGCAAGATGTTCTAAGTACAAAGATGTTCTGAGACATGCGAGGTGCCAAGAAATGTTAGTGTGTGCCAAAGAATTTTAAGGTGTGTTAGGATTGTTGAGGAGTGTTAGGTCTCTCTCATTAATATAATTGACAAAGCTTGATTATGTATTAAATAATATATTGCCTACACACATTAGTGGAACTTTATCTAAAGGGAATTTGCTAGATAATAAACCTAATAGAGATCAATCATGTGTTGACTCACAAGAACAATCTATTCTCATTACTTGAGGGAACTGATACACATTGATTATTTCTTAACAAATTTACTGACTCTAACCACTATGGCCTTGGAAAAATAATAAAAAAGACTCAATAATAATGGTCTCAAATCATTATCTTTTGCCAAAGAATATAGTAAAAGGCACATGGTGTTATACAAAATTTGTACCTACACATAAGTATATCTTCCCTAAGTGGGTAGTTACACTTAGAACAATTGAAGTAAAGATGTTTAACCTTTTCCTACAATAAATAGATAAGATAAAAGAACCTACTTGTGATCCTTCGCTTCCTTTGATATCCTTTGAGTTGCTCCTATCACTCTTGCTCAAAATGAATTCACTCAATTGGTACCTGCCAACATAAAAAAAAGACAACAACAATCAAAGCATATGATCTATTTATTGTAAACAAATGGAATCAACAACATTTGAACATACATTCATCATAGATATAGACAAAATTATTGGAAAAGGAACAAACAACTTTATTTATTGATAGAAGGAGAAGTTACACCCAATGTGGTTCGATCTCATGTCACTCATCCAGCTTAGTCCAAGCCCTCATCACACTAATAGCAACATCAATCCAGCAGCATAAAATTACTTTGAAAATGATTTCAAGTCTCTAAACCAATAATATTTCTCTATCATATCCAAGCCCTCTAGCTCTGTGATGAGAGGCCAATTTATATATGAATGCAAGTGGTTTTGTCATTATTATGGCATTGAATGGTTTTCCATAATTGGATGATTAGTTTCCATGTTCAAAGGGATAGAGGATAGAGGATTAGATGATCCAAGGCTATCCTAATTTGAGCTCATCTTGATAGGATAGGAGCTGGGTTCCTTCTAGAAGGCTCTAGAAATGAGGAATATACTCAGAATCCAATGAACATTTTGAGGATTCTCACCCAGCGTAGGCTTGAGTGGGCTTAGGTTCTCTACAATGTAGCCTTGAATGGGGCTACCTACTCTGCAGAGCACTTACCCCTGACCAAGGTGCGCTGGTGACCCAAGGAAGCACTTTAGCAGGGTTTGAAGTAAGGAAACTCTCATGGATGAAAGCACTCAATGAGGTGGCATGTAGAAACTGAATTAGGGTTTGATAGACCTTGTTTACACTGATCTAATCACCGAGAGTGATGTTCCCAAATACACCTGTAACAACTGCCCCCTAAAGCATGAAGTAAAAAATGATAATGTTGAGTGATATGCTTTATGATGTGATGAGGAGGTTCTGAAGCAGAAAGTGACCTGCATCAATTACAATACATAATATCATGATATCTTTGAATTTTTCATGAATTGCTGAGGGAAGGCATACCCATGCTCAACATATAAACTTTTCATTACATACACATAGATCAGATAGTCGTCTACAGGTATAGGTCCATGATAAGATAATCATTTGTGTAAAGCCATTGTACAGATGATTTAGTACTCTCCTAAAATCACAACCCGAATGGATGAAACTAGATTCAGGGTCCTCTATCTCATCCAATCATTTGCTCAAGTACGAGTATAACCATGTGAAAATGTGATCTGAAGTTGAACATGGGAAGACACCATCTGATTACCAGCCAATGATGTATGGTGTTAACAGACGTGAGAGAAATCACCAATAATGATAATGATTCTCAAGGTACTATAGTACATTCTGTTTGGTGTGAACAGATGTTTTGATGTCGAACACCATACAAAGTCTTTCGGTCGAAGGTCTATGATGTCAACTTGTCTCCGGAAGCGATAAACTTGCCATTGATGTATTCTAGCCTCAAGGTACTGGAAGGGTGTTTCTAAGTCAACTTCCTGGATAATGTGCTGTTGTCAACAAGAAGCAACTCGTCATAGGAGGTCCTTGATGTATCCCCCATCAATGACACGAAATGAGTGTAATTAATTGAAGACAGAATGTGATTGATGACACAATGTTTAGGAATGACGGTCATGAAAATGAAAGTATTGCAAAGGATGAAGTTTACTGAGTGACTTCTCTTGAACAAGTCAACGACACTGAATGAATTTGTAGCATTGAACCAAAACCAAAGTGATGGATGGTGTGATAGACCATAGATATGATAACCATAAAGTAGATAACCCAACCCAAATAGTCACAGAGATGAAGTGAAAGTGTCATGTTCAAGAGTGACTTGCTACCATAAAGTGATTTATCCCTTTTCCCATTTTCCTAGTCATTGCTGACCAATACCTGTTTATTTTTTTAACAAGCTTAAGGAGGATAACATATGATTGATGTATAATTCTACCCTACAGGTGAATCTATTTCTATGTGATGTTTTAACGAGTCTAGAGAAGGTGAAACTTGGTCTTGCCATGATGGACAAGTTTGTCGTTATTTGATGCTTTAACGAGTTTAACGATAATGAGAACTCAATCCTTTTCATGTTTAGAGAGTTTGAAAAGGGAAAAAAATAGGAATCCACAAGTTATTTTTCGTAAATTTGTCTCTCAAGTCCAAAAAAGTGTAAAATAATACTAGAGAGAACCTATTGACCATGTTCGATCAATGTATTCCTTTTTCATAAGTAATCTATCTCAGTCCAGAAAAGGGTTAAACTTATACCGAGTAGATGTCATTTCCAATCCGTTTACGAGCTGAAAAGGACAAGCGCCCAACAATCTTTTCATATTTTGAGAGTCTGAAAAGAGCTGAAAGAGGAATCTAGGGGGGTTCCTTTTTTGATGTTTAACAGAGCTCGAATAATAGATAAAAGTATGCTATGTGGTCAAAAGTACATTTTATGATCATGCACATCAAATAAACTATGTCATCTATAAACCTACTCAAAGAACCACTAAACGGATTAAACATACCTGTTTCATTGGTAAAAATAGGTAAAAACTATAGTTTATTCATTTAATGAACATGAAATAACCATAAAACAAGAATTTTCCAAGTCATTTTACCATTTGACATTTACCATTCAATTTTATGCTCTGAACCAGTTTTTTACCTCAAACTTCAGCAGCTGATTGCAGGAGATTCTGTGGATCATTATTCGTGGCGTCAGGACTAGGTAGGAGATCTACCTCTTCTCTTTCATTTAAGGTCATTATTTTTTAATTTCAGGCAAAAGTTTTAGGGTTTTGGGGTCCCTAGGGTAAATATATCATGTCCTAGGATCAATGCACCCTTATGCATCAAAAACTGTGATGCAAAGCTGTCAAACAGAAGGGAAACGACTCTACATCACACTTTCTAAAGATCAGGGGTGCGTTGGGCACAATTTAGAAATTTGATTCATCATTTCTACCCAAAATCTCTTCAGTTGTTTTTGCATGAAATGGATCCTAACTAAGCCTATGGTGTGATTTCAGACTTTGATTGGATCAGAATGGCTATCACATGGCGTGAAAGAGAACAAGAAGAATAGGATATGGTTTTCTTAAATGATCCTGATACTATTGAGGCCCTAAGAGATTGTGGGTTACTCAAATATTTCAGGTTATCCAGGATGAAGCAATAGTTATAACTATTGCAGTTCTTGGTTCATTCATGGGATGCAGTGGAACAAGTTTTTCACATAGGGGACAAAATGATCCCTATATTGATCGATGATATTTACTTTCTCACAAGATTGTTGAGATGTGGGGCCCCCATTTCTCTTTCAGGTTCTGCCCATGTGGGTGATTCAGTGAGGGACTACATTCGACAATTCTGCCGGCTAGGTACACAACCTAGCAAAGATGGAAAGATAAACATCAGGGATGTTTGTGATATGCCCTTGTGAATAATCCTATTTACTATCACAAAGTTGGCGAGTAGCATGACACTTCATGTCACGAATAATTCATGTCTCGAGCCAACTATGTACAACTGGTGTGAGGTAGTACTCTCTTTGATGAAAGAGCAGCTGACATAGGTCTATTTCTTCAACTTGTCCTGATGATGAACCACACTGGTTGGTTTGAAACGCGTCGACAAATGAAATATCATGTGATTTACTCCGAAAAAACTCTCTCATAAAGTAAAAAGCGGTAATACAACATATTTCAACTATGGATCGATCTTGATCGCTTTTACTTTGGAGATAATTCCATTGATGCAACCTCAACATTTGACATTGAGTTTAGCTGGTCCTAGAGATCCACAGATGCAGAGATGGGTAGAGTTGATGGTTAGAGATGCTAATCAATCA
The DNA here is from genome assembly GCA_000404065.3 of Pinus taeda. Classification (NCBI taxonomy): domain Eukaryota; kingdom Viridiplantae; phylum Streptophyta; class Pinopsida; order Pinales; family Pinaceae; genus Pinus; species Pinus taeda. The sequence goes on along the minus strand of APFE030287828.1, from coordinate 4,513 downwards.
TCAATCTCATTTTCTACCACATTCTTTAGTTGGATACATCGACAACATATTATCATAGAGAAGCATCCATATGCAGGGATGGATTTTCGTAGAGATCCAGATTTGAGATTACCAGTGGGTGCTCAATGGGGTGCTATAGGTAAATTTTTTTGACCATGTATTTTTGATTTTTTGAGTTTTTACATGTTTTTGTGTTTTTTGATGTTTCCAAGACTAAACTAAAAATGTTCTCATGTATACAGATGTTTGCACTGTTAGAGCAATGGGTCATCAATAGGAGGCGAGTGAACTAGCGGGGAGAAACGTCAAAAGAGTAGTTCTCTAGGATTTAGATTTGATCGAGACAATAGTGGAGTTGCAGCATCATATAGAGGGGTTAACCCTCGGTATACCGGATGTTCAGATTGAGGAGTTACTAATGCGACTACAATGCCATACTATTGGTGTACACAACCGTTGGATGAGGCTATTGCACATGATAGCTCAGGAAATGACCTGTTATCATGAACATCATTAGATCTACTTAGGATGATTTACTGTATGCATTTTGAGGTTTTGAGGTCAGATGATCAACATGCCTTGGACACAAATTTTTGTAAAAACTTTGAACATCTATCTATTTTACTTTCAGTGTTTTTGTATGGTTATGTGTAATCCTATTCAACTGTTGATGTGAATTGAAAATTTACTCTTTATGTATTTCGTAAATGTTTTTTTAACAAATATTTCGCTAAAGAATCAGTCAATGTGTTAAAGTTTATGGAAATGTGTTGATATTGAATGTAATCAAAATGTCTTTCCAAGAGATGAACTCTACAGAATATAAGATGAATAGTTGGATTTCAGATGGTATAAACATTTGTAAGTTGTAGTACGACAAGTTGTGAGTCTAGCCTAATGATGATTCAGCGAATGCCAAGTGAAATGGAATTAGAGAGGAGTTCGATCAATGCACTATACTCAATGAATTTGTTCGTAGAACGACCGATACAAATCCCTTGAAAACTCACTAACTCGCCACTTGGAGCGAATATGGCCCATGCTGCAGAAGATAGGTTCTACGTACAATGACTAGCACCATCGGCATAACCAACAAAGGGTTCCAAATATTCCGATATCTGTAACAAATGCAAAGCGGATTACTAACCACATAAAAACTCTAAAAGTCACACTGTGACACACACACGCAATCAAAGCATATATAAAATGTTTTTACTACGCACAATCAAGCATACTAATGTTTAAGATACAACCCGTTTCAGGGCTGCAACAATGGAATTCCATCATAATCAACCAACTCGTAAGCACCTTTTGCCAAAACACGCTAGACAATGTAGGGGCCCATCCATAGAGGTTCAAATTTTCCCGTTCCTAATTTATCAGCTTCCTGATCATAAAGAAAGGCTAGGTCTCCTTCTAAGAATATGCGAGGCTTGACATTACGGTCATATTGCACCTTAATTCGTTTATTATGTACTTTGTTGGCCAATGCGGCTTCACAACATGTTGCATCTAGATGGATGAGTTCTAAGAAACGTGCTTCCTCATCAGAAGTGTCAGGTAACAAGTTAATTACGAGTTTTAGTGATGAAATCTCACATTGTATTGGCAAGATTGCCTCAAGACCATATACCAATTAGAAAGGTGTGAATCTAGTTGCGTTTCTTACCGAGGTTCGGTAAGCCCACAAAGTTGAGTACAAGATCAAATTCTAGTTTCATTTGTGAGATCCTATCATTTGTTGAAGCATTCGCTTAAGGACTTTGTTGATGGCTTCAACTTGTGCATTAGCCTGTGGATAATAAGGAGTAGAACTATCATGTGAGAGTCCTAACTTGGCAGTTAATTCAGTCATCATGTGATTGTGAAAATGCGAACCATGATTTGTAAATACAACTTGTGGTACACCAAACTGTGCAACCACATGGTTGAAGAAAAAAAGTGCAGTTGTCTCACCACTGTTGTTCAATGTAGGCATCGCCTCGGCCCATTTCATAAAATAGTGAACGACAACAATAATATACCCATGCCCCCCAGCCGAGTAAGGGTTGCAATCCAAAATGACAATGGTATTTCAGAGCAAGATATAGTGGCAAAATCTCTATACAACTTGAACAAAAGTAAAAGCTAGCTTCTCCACGTAAGAATACTTAACTTCCATATCATTGAGATTATGACTCAAATAATAGATCAAATGTTCAATCTCATCTTCTTCTTGGACTAAAACCATAGCAATGGTTGTATTTGCAGTAGCGAGATACAGGAAATAGTCGTTCTAATAATTAGGGGAGTACATTAATGATTCTCGGATCAAGGTATCTTTGATAGCATCAAAGGAAGCTTGCACAACCTGGTCCCAATGGAAGGGAAATCCTTTTTTCAAAAGACAAGTAAATCCTTTAGCCATTTTGGCATAGTTGGGGATGAATTTCCTTAGAATGTTAGCCTTCCCTTGGAGTCTCTGTAACTGAAGTAAATTGGAAGGTGGAGGTAGATCAAGAATTGCCTTAACCTTCAAGGGTTCGAGTTGAATTCCTTCTTTGGAAACTACGAAACCAAGCAAATGACCAAAACCAACAAAAAACACACATTCATGTGGATTGAGTCGAATTTTGTAGTGTTGGCACCGTAAAAAGATGGCTCTCAAATGTTGTGGGTGATCAACCCATTTCTGTGAATGAGCAAGTAAGTCATCTAGCTAGGGTTGAACAATGTGGTTGATGTCGTGGAAGGCATAATTCATTGCCCTCTAAAAAGTTGCCTTAGCGTTCTTCAAACTAAAAGGGATTTTCCTATATGTGAATGTGCCCCAGGGACAAATAAACGCAGTTTTAGATTGGTATTCTCAGTGGATATTGATATGATTATAGTCAGAAAATCCATCCATAAATGAAAATATTTCACATCCGACACATTCATCAATTATCTGGTCGATAAAGGGAGTGGGACAATTGTCTTTTGGACAAGCATGATTAACATCCCTATAATCAACACACACTAATATTGTTCCTTGTTTCTTCATGACAGGAACAATATTGGAAACCCAATCGATAAGAGGAATGGGGTATATGAAGCTAGCATGCAAAAGTTTTTCAACTTCTTCTTTTATGGCAGCAACCTTCTTCGGATGAACAAGGCGAAGGTGTTGTCATACTGGCTTGACATTAGGATACATTTTAATCTCGTGTTCAACTACACTAGAATCAATACTTGACATTTCCTCATATTACCAAGCAAATATATCACAAAATTCACGAAAAATAGCACAGTAAGTTTCAAGTTTCAATGGAGAAAAAGATTTGCCAACATGGATGTTTTCTACAATTCTAGGTTTGGTCAAAATAACGATATAAATGGTTTCTTCGATATTCGATAAGTTTCATTCGGAATTGACTGTGTCTATAAATACATAATTTGAAAGGAAATCAATGATTTAAGGGCGATTTAGCTCATTTAGAATATCTTCTAAGTGATCTGGAAGATGGGATCGATGATGATAATCTATCCATGGTTCTTCTTCTGTCATCATTGATTGGATAATTCCTTCATCAATAGAAAATGTATGTGAAAAAGGATCAGAGGAAGTACCATATTCTAACGAACGATCAACCCATACAATCGGTGATGATGGATTTTGATTTGCTACACAATCCAAAAATATTGATTGCTATTCAAGTTCAATTGGGCTTAGCAGCATGGTTTCATTATGCATATCAACTTCATAATTATTGGAAATCTTCCATGAGTCAGATGAAGTGGAAGATATCATGTTATAGGTCTTAACTTTTGCAACTTCCGCCATTTGTGATGGTGATGGTAGTAAAAAGGTGCCCATTAGGGAAGAATCTTTGAAGAGACCTACTCCAATGTTTTGAAGAGATAGCGAATGTCCGTGAACTATTGGAACACTTCTAGTTGCCTGTGAACTAGAGGCGAAGAAGGCGAGTTGATCAATTACTATGATTCCGCCTTTATGAGAGAAAGCGATGATATGGAAGTATGTCCAAACCACAACAACCATAGCGTAAATCCATGGTCTTCCTAGTAAAATATTGTAGTCAAGGGGTCTGTCAACGACCTCGACTTCAACAGTATAGTTTTCCCCAGTGGAGTCGCCAATTTTTCATGCGAAAAGAGTTCTTTTTGCTGAAAAAACTAACCTCCCTAGGAGTCTAAGACTCTCTAGTGACAAACAAGACAATTAAGAGCAATCCTTCTCTAAACATACATTATTCTATGAGAAACCAAGTGTTTTTCGATCCTACCTCAAGTCCAACGCTTGTTGCAGCAGTCCAGCCTCGTCGATCCAGATGAGATCCTCCTTCACTTTGAAACCTGCATACACTAACAATCAAACGATTACATAACACCTGAATATTCCATAAAACAAAGCATATTCAACATATAGACCAAGGAGTATATGAAACAATTCATTAACAACAAATCATTGAGAAGAAGGGACTTATTTGTATTAAGGAAACAAAAAAGAAACCATTACAACCTGAGCCTTGGT
>APFE030287826.1:764518-776894 GCA_000404065.3 Pinus taeda | reverse complement strand
TTATCTCTGGGTACGCAGGTTCTCTCTACCTTGCCTGTGTGTACGCATCCCAAGCTCATTGTACCTGCGTACTTATACGCTCTGTAAGTCAAGGGATGGGTGCGTACTCCTGTAAAGATCAAAAGGCGCGAGTTTCATCTTAAAAAAGTTACTTGTGGTCATTTCTAGAGCATTCTAGAAGATTGTTTGACGTGTATTGAGCGCCTCCAGATGGTTCATGCACCCCTATGAAAGAGGAACTTATCCCATCAAGGGAGGAGCTACCCCATCCAAAGAGGGGCTTATCCCATTGATGGTGGACCTGATTAACTTCCTCTAGAGCATTATAAATATAGGCATTGGGCCAGAGGAGAGGAGGTTGAAAGCTGAACATTCCAAAGGGTAGATGCTGCTGGAATTAGGACTTCCTTGTAGAAGCTTGTGAGGAGAGATTCCCATCCTTTCTTGTTTCATTTGGAAGTGGGTGAGCTTATCAAAGTAAAGGAAAACTCTTGTTGCATCCTGGGAGGAACTTGCACAACACCAAGGCTCAGGTTGTAATGGTTTCTTTTGTTTCCTATTAATACAAATAAGTCCATTCTTCTCAATGATTTGTTATTAATGAATTGTTTCATATACTCCTTAGTCTATATGTTGAATATGTTTTATCTTATGAGATATTCAGGTGCTATGTAATCGTTTGATTGTTAGTGAATGCAGGTTTCGAAGTGAAGGAGGAGCTCATCTGGATCAACGAGGCTAGACTACTACAACAGCATTGGACTATAGGTAGGATCTTAAACACTTGGTTTCTCGTATGATAAATGCATGTTTAGAGAAGGATTGCTCTTAATTGTCTTGTTTGTCACTAGAACGTCTTAGGCTTCTAGGGAGGTTGGTTTTTTCCGCAAGATTAACTCTTTCCGCATGAAAGTTTGTCTGCACTTGCACCTTCTGCTACGCTGTGTTCCTCTGTACCTGAGCTTTGGATTGCTTGCGAACCTCTGTATAGAACCAAATTCTCGGTCCTCCAATGTGCCATAGACTGTCAGATCCATAGATCTGAATATGCGCCCAAGAGATCACGACCTATCAACAGATCTGCCTTACACTTTTCAGATTTCACCTTCATATAGATCTAGCTTTTTGAACCAATTACCCAAAATTTTAGATCTTAAGATATTCAAAATTTACAAGTGTCTAGCCAAGAGATCTCCTTTCCTTTTTATAGGCAAGCCCTTATTCAAACCATGGGACAAAACCATTGAAAACCAATATAAGGGATCCAAACCGGGGTTCAATAATTTAGATCCTATACCACGGACCAAAACCATAGGATCATGAACGTTGGACTAATTACTAAGGGCCAAACATAAGAATTCCCACGTGTGCGTGCTTCTTTGCATTGGAGTGAGTGAACTGGGGTCCACACCTTCTGAATGGAGCACTTGCGGGTATGTCCTCACTTCTTGGTCGGCGTACCTGCGGGTTTGTAGCTTCTCTTAGGATCACCTGCGGGTATCTCATCTTCTATGATTTTGAGAGCCTGAAAAGAGATCTGCCACTTGAGTGAGTTGCCATCAAGTACAACACCTATGCCATAGAGCCAAACCAGAATCATAATGCCAACAGTTGGGATAGGTAGGTATGGCATTTTTGGGGCCCTTATGTTTTTTAGTGTGTCGCGTGGAGGTGTATTAGTCTTTATATTCCCAATTATAATATTATCTTAACATAAGACTACCTAGTTTTGTAGTGCCCACACTCAGGTAGGGGAAGGGGGGTTAGCAAAAGGGCTTATATATAAATATATAGATACTCATCATGGGGTGGAAGGACTCTTTGGATTCCCTTGTTGTTTGGGAAAATGATCTAGTATGTGGAAGATAATAGAGAGAAGGCACAAGGGTCTTGCCAATTGGGAAACCAATGCAATGTGTGTACAAGAAGAAAGAAGGTCATTGGATGCTTTCCAGGTCTAGACACTGATCTAGTTAAGGTAAAGCAAGTAGCAGAGAACAAAATAAGATAAGTATATGTTTTTCATTTAGTTTTCAATTTCTAAAATGTGAACATAATCTTAAGTTTGTTATTGTGATGGTTGGGTTTTGATCTACCTAGATGTGATATATTTATACATGATGATTTAATCTATGGGCTAATTTGACTTCTTAAGATAGGAACCAAACTAGAATCACAAATTTCACCACATTGATAAGTTACCAATGAGGTATAATATAAATTTATTACAATTCCTTATGTTGAATCTAATGGTAATTTGTGTGATTTGATGTAGGAAAGCATGGAAGATTCCCCGATTTTGATGTTTAGAGTTGGTTGGTAGGTTTATAGTATCAATAACAAAGGAATGAAAAACATATAGTGGTATGCTGATGAAAAGATTTCAGAGGCTTTACTTATTCTATATATAGATAGATAGATAGATAGATAGATAGATAGATATAGATATATATACATGTCATGGGTGGAGGGAGCCTCTAGATTCTCTTGATGATTGAGGGTGGAGGTGAGCCTATGGATTCCATTGTTGATGGGGAAACTGATACAATATGTTGAAGAGAATAAAAGTGAAGGCATTAGGTTCTTGTCGATTGGGACATTGATCTAGAGTGTGTATAAGAAGAAAGAAGACCAATATATTTTTTTTAGGTCTGGAAACCAATCTAGTTAAGGTAAAATAGGTAGCTAAGAAAAAATAAGATAATTATTCATGTTTCATTTAGTTTTCAATTTCTAAATTGTGAATATAACCTTAAGGTTTTGATTGTGATTGTTGGGTTTTGAGCTAACCGGATGTGATATTTTTATACATTATGATTTGATCTATGGGCCAATTTGACTTGTGACAAGAACCAAAATAGAATGGAAAACATCACTTAATTGATAAGTTACGAATGAGGTATGATCCAAATTTATTACAATTCCATATGATGAATCTAATGGAAAGTTATGTGCTTTGATGTAGCAAAGAATGGAAGATTTCCTAGTTTGGGTGTTTGGAACTTCATCTTTGCTTGATAACAACGAAAGCAATGGAATGAAAACAATGCTATGATCAGTATGATATTTTTGAGGCAGGGGAAAGCCTTGGTTTTCAGAACCTTCTAATGTGAGGAAGCCTTTCGAAGGAATGGATCACCAGAGGGTCTAGGAAGAAGAGAACGGGATTTGTGAACTTGGAAGGTGTGTGAATCCATGCATAGGGGTGACCAGATTGACCAAGGAACCAAAAAGTGGAGAATGGAAGGTTGGGAAGTAAATATGTTTTTGGTCATTAGCATTCATTAGCATTTTTAGTTTGAATCAAAAGCACATTATTAGTGTGCTTAGAAGCAATGAGATGGTAATTATTCACTGAAGGAACAAGGAGCACACAGATTGAAACACCGAGCATCAGAGATAGACACCACTCTAAGGAAAAGACCAAATCCAAGAAGGAGGACCATTGGAATATGGTTGAATTATAATTTATATTATTATGTATTTTGTTTACTAGTTGAAGCAAATGCCTGGAACATTGCAAATATTGTAAGGTGTTGAATATATTAAGCTTCAAGGAACAATATGTTTGTTTTCAAGTGTCTTTTATGTTGTAGATATGTCATTAAACACCAAGGATAATGTTCCCCTAAAGGGGAGAGGTTTTTGATAGTCCCGGACATTTTTCCAATTGTGAAATGCATTGTAACATTTGATGTAAATAATTTACGAAGATTGGGTTGAGTAAGGGACAACAATTCTAGAGATTGAGGAAGTTATATTCTTGGGATGTTGGAGAATTTCTTGTTATAGTAAAGAAGATGTGAACTATTTATATCATCGCTTGAATGTTGGTTGGTGAATTTTAATGTTCTGGTGTTTACAAAAGTTATGGAGCTGCAAGAGAAGTATAAGGGCCATCCATGCATTGGAATGTTGGACAAGGAAGCAAGGACAAGGAATTAAAGAGGAAGTGGGAAAGTTGTGATATCATGAGGCATGTTAGCCACAAGGAAAATTTTAATGATGGAAGTTTATCTTAAAGTTTAGCAACCTCGGCGAATCTTACTAGTCCCTAATATCCAAATTTTAGAATGTTTGATGACAATTTTGTAAAAAAGTTTAGATTTCTAATTATTATATATTAGACAATACAAAATATTTCTGGTATTAATGCAAATAACATTATAGTATAAAATTTGGGCGAATTCATTTTTAGAAAAATGGAAATTTGTAAATGTCTTTTTTTTGAAAAAGAATGGAATATTAGCCCACCTATGAATACTAGCCCCTAAATTTTTCCTTTGTTAGCCACCCAATACAATAAGTCAATCACCATAAATAAATCTAGCGGACAGAAGGACAGGTGGCACCACTCGAAAGGATAGAAAGACTGTGCGAGGAAGAGGTCACTTTTAGATGGAAAAATATTATTCGAACAACTAAGGGTAGCACAAGAAATAAGGAAAAAATGGATCAAACAATGGGAGGGGATTTGAATAGTGGAGAAGAAAACAAACAGAGAAGAGAATGTAAAGGGAGATCTAGAGAAAGAGAATGAAGAGCAAGACAAAGAAGGAAAGTAAAAAACTTAAGAAGAATAAAGAGTTAAAGAGAAAGTGAATTCCTAATCAACAAGAAGTCATGATGAAATTACCTCTAGCTAAAGGACTCTTTGCCTATTGATTCCCTAATAGTCAATGGAAGGATAATGGGTTTCTCTGAGTTCCTAAGGGATGGGGTGGACAATTTTTTCCTTCAAAATTTTGGAATATTTTTGGAGCCTTCATTGTTGTATATTGGTATTATTTTAGGTTTTAGAGTCCCTATGTTGGATGGAATTGCAATTTTTAAATTTGAAGGGTGGAGATCATTGGTTTGTAGACTTTGTGTGCATCTTTTTGACCACAAATTAGTTGGTGGTTGGAGGTGGGAGAGCCTCTAAAATCCATGCTTCAATTGGAATTTGAGTTTAATATTTAAGCCAAAACCCCTCAATCTCTACAATCTAGATCATGGGTGATAGCTACAAGTGAGAATTGGATGCATTTTCTGAAGACTAGGTGGAGAGTCATTGTATAAGGCTTAGTTTCCCAACAGATTTGAAGATAAATGCTCTCATGTTTTCCAATGACAAGGAAAATATGTTTACATTTCTTACATGAATTAATGATATCATTGTATGAGGCATGGTTTGTCTTTTATTCCTTATACATTGAAGGGAATGTTGTGAACATTGCTTTTAAGGCGTTGGGTCAACATCATAAACACATGATTGAGAAGTTGGTTACAATCATGGTGTCCAATTTAAATTATAATATAAACAATGTGTGTGCAATGTTTATCGTCTATCAGTGAACAACATGAAAATTCCTTCATATTATAGTGACATCATCTTGTTTTGAATGTTGAATCTCTTACTAGCAATGTCTATGTTCAGAGTAGAATATTGGAGATTTCTTTCTTCCTCTTTGGCCCTATTGGCCTATCCATTTCACATGGATACCATTCCAAGTCCTATAGTAATGTATGTCAAGGTTCTTGGGTATGTATTCTATTTTCTCCAAGATCAGACATAAATAAGCCTTATTCTCTATGTTCTTGATGAGATTGTCTCATATGCTTTGACGAATTGGTTTTATATTCTTGGACTAGCAATGATAGTTTCACATGTGCTATGTGTGTGACCATGTTTATGATAAACACTCATACAGATTATTGATGTTGTGGCTATAATAATATAAAGGCTTTTCTAACCTTTGTAGAATTATATGCATGAAGGTTGGTCTAAAATGTATGCTCTTGTTCTAGTCAGAGACAATTATTTGTCTCTGTAAAACATTAGTCACATTAATGAGAGGAACCCTAAGAGGAACTTCAATAATAATATTGTGCCCATATTATAGTAGTGATATTGCAAGTTTATTTATTATGTTTGAGGGTGAGGTTAATGTAGATGTGGAAGATGCTTCACATATAGCAAGTATATCTTAAAATAAGGTTTAGTGTTAGACCTCATGCCTTAGTATTCACTATTGTCCATCCTCCTTTTTGGTCATCGTTGTGAAGAATAGATACGTCCATGACACCAGTGTACATGCTTACATGGGGAGAGCACACAAGAATCTACACCAACAAAAAGAGAAAGAAAAATTCATTTCAGTGACGAAGATAGAGATGAGACCTCCAACTATGGTTGGAATTTGGATTCCTTTTTACCCATCATATTTTTTTTTACTTTCTAGGCCTTTATCCCTCTCATGAAGGAATGTTATGTTTAATTTTTTTCCTTTTATGAGTGATGTTTTGACAATAAATTAATCCTTTACCAATAAAAGTTTGATTAAAAAAATACTCTTAAATAACAAATTTATGCTAAAAAATTCACATATTTATCATAAGAAAACAATAAAATGACTAGAACACACAAATGACTTATTCAATATTGAATCATGGTTTGGAATTGCGTAGAGAAATTATAATAAAATCTCCATAACTATGAAATAAAATTTCCTTGAACCGAACATGCCATATCATTTCTATATATGACATATGACTAAGGAGATCTTATGGGACATATAAGATGACCAAAAATGTAAAACTATTAAATGTGATCAATAAGAACTCATAAGTAGATTAATTAATATGGTTTATGCTAATATTTACAAAATCTAATATACACTATCAAAAATATACATTTAGTACTATATATTTTTTCATCTCTTTGGATCATGGGATATAAACTAATATTTACAAGATTAAATGCATAGTATCTGAATATTTTAAAAATTAAAAGAATAAACTTATAACATATGGATATCATGGATCTCTTAACATCATGTTATAGGATTATTTTATGGTTTCTCCCTTCATTATTACATTTTCAAAGAGAAAATACTTATAAGCATTAAATATGGTAAAAATATGCTATGACCAAATGAATATTCCTTGTGTGCATCTAACCATCTCTTGCCAACCAATCAGGAGATGAATACAATCATCTAAGAGGTTATCTACATGAAATATGTATATGTCATTTAGATAAACCCTTAGGGTGTGTTACATCCAAAGATAGGCTTTTGTGATGAGCACTTCATGGTGATGAGGGATGGAATCATTTTTTGACCCCATTGCATGCTTCACTATTGTATTCAACCCCTTCCATTACCATTGGAAAATTTTAGAGTTCACTCTCATAGAATTTGGATTAAGATAGGCTACTATATTAACCGATCAAACAAGATTTTCCAATTATACCATCTTCGAGAGATTGAGACAGAGGTGCATTCCATCTTCCATTGCCCCATTTATTATGATATCCATGGGAAATTCCATTACTGGTTGAAGAGGATAAAAATGCTATCCAATTTATTACGATACTCATATTAAAGATGTATATTCCTTTACATGCAAGAGGTCTTCAAACTTTGTGCCCAAATTCTTTAGCATCCTGCTAAACCAAATCTGACTCAATATATTACTTCCTTCTTTACAATGATCCCATCGGCTATGAGCACCATGAGGTAAAATTGTTGCAAAATTTCCTTTGACATAGGATCCAAAATACCACTACCCCTCCCTAGATACCCCAAAGACATCATGATACAAGATGTCTTATCAGTGGGCCAACAATATCACCTAAAAATCAGAAAAAAAGTTACTTCTTCTAGGAAGCAAGGTAATAGAGGGTCCATATATTACCCTTTCTCCTCCTCGAGGCACCATTACATCTTGATTTTTTTCATTAACGCTTGGGATTAGGAGAAACTAATCTAGTGGACCATCACCTGATCCCTAGATCACTTCCATGTGTACATCTCCCTCTTTTTGTGACCACCCATACTTGGAGTCATGGGTTTTCCATGTTTTATCATATATACCTCAGGCTTTACTTATTGTTCTTTATATAAGAGACATTTTGTTATTCCTTCTTTGTATTGACATCATTTAGCTCAAAAATCTCATTGACCTACCTTTGGGTCCATTTGTTGGACATTAATAAAAATACTTTAACTTATCTTATATTATCAGTTTGACAACATGTGATATGCTCTATATGATGGAAATTCTAGAAGTATAAATATAATCAATGCATATTCTATAATTCTTCCCTTCCCCACTTTCCTACAGACACACACATAGAGACACATATGATGAGGATGATCCAATATATTTATTATATATTCTATGTAAAGTTGTATTTACTTGTAGGTATTACATATTGAATGAACAACTATCGGAATTAAATCTTGGAAGTTAAGGTTTGATGTATGTATTTTCATTCATTACAGCTCATGGGGGAAAATCAATTAGAAATTTTCATGTTATGAATTACTATGTAAACCATGTGGTTCAAGATTCAAATCCCTTGTAGGTAAATCTAACAAAGGAAAAAAATTATTTTGCATCCAATACATTTTAGATATCAATTCTTTTAACTGATAAAACCTCATGTGTCAGTGATCTCTAAGGCTTGGTTTTCCTTACCTGAGACTTGTTCATCTGATCTACAACATGTTATAGCTTGTCATATCCTATTCTAGCTTGCCAATAACCATTTCTATAAGTCTCAAGATTTTTGTGTGTCTATTGTGTAGTTTTAAATCCTACCCGAGGCCTATTCAACTAGCCACACGTTATTTTGGAAACTCATGGTCAAATATGTAATTTGTGTGTTGTTACAAGCATATTCATTATAGGGTATACCTATGTTGGCTCTCAACAATGTTCCCTATCCCTTGATCCCTCTTTGGCTGATTGCACCTAGCCTACATCTTATTCCCAGCCAATTTGTTCCTTGTGTCTTGCTCTATAAGGACATAAGTTATAATTTTGTGGGGCTATATTAATTTATTTCGAATACTAAAATTTCAAAAATATGAACCACTATATCAGTTAGTATTAAACAAGTTGAACCAACATAAATTTTGTATGCATGTCAAATTTCTCACTCTCACTGGACTAGTATATTTCCTTTTGTGGGCCAATGCATCCCTTAGCCAAAGTACCCCATTGACATGCTACCAAAATACTTCAACATTCTTATCTAACCTTCACCATTTCCTAAATGCCAATAATTACCATAGTTCTGAGACCATGTTAGTAAAAATGCATACAACAATTGCAAAAAGTTTACACTAGCAAAATGAGAGAAAAAGCTTAAAAATGCTTAACATTGTTTTTTCGGGTGAGGTTTTACATGAGCACATGAAAATGGAAATGGTTCATAGTCCACTTAATTTGTGGTTAATTCAAAGTCTAAACTGATTTAAATTTATAAGACATTGGCTTTATTTAAGATGTACTTTCTAATTTAAATAACTAAAATACTAGTTATGACCATTAAACTTATACTTTATAACTATCAATTATTTATAGACATGATTTTATAGAATTTTACAAGGTTATACCATATTCTAGTTTGGTAAAAAATGAAATGTAACGCTCGAGGACCAATTTAGAAAGATTGGAAGTGGTCCTATAACAAGTGTTTTTATGGATTACAGGACCAACGAGTTATATAACACAATCCAACTCAAGGCCCAAATATAGAATGCATTAACAAAATATGGACCATAAAATATTTTGAATCTAAATGGGTTTGGATATATATGTTGGATATTTGGCATTGTGTGGATGGCTAATGGAAGCAGGTATGTTCACATTGATGTCAAAAATCATGCTAGGAGATGTGTTGGACACTTAGCATTGCAAGCAAGTTGTTTGGCATTGATTTCAACCAGAAAAGCATTGAAGTTGGTGGTAGCATACGTTGGGATTGGTTTGTGCATTGTGTTGAGCTTGGGCTGAGTTCCATGCTTGATGCAGTCTCCAGTAGAGAACCGTCATAGTACTAGGCCTATTCAAGAATTTTAATACTATGTCTATGATGGTTGGGAGTCTTAGGGTTTGGAGGCACTCAACGGGAGTCCTATGGTTGCTACAGTCACTTGTAGAGAATCACCATAGTAGCAGGCTTAGTGGAAAACCAATAGGAAGTTAATTATGATGGTTGAGAGCCCCAAACTTTGGAGGCATCTTTTCCCTATATTTTTAGCTCCAATTATCTTTTTTATGGCATAGTTGGATAGTTCTTTCAAAAATATTTTCAAGGATATGTGGATGTCCAAAAATGGTCCCTGAGATCAAGAGTTATGGCCAATCAATGTCAAGATCTCCAGAGTCAAACATGTAGTGCCAGGACGCCTGGAACCACATAAGGAATGGAATCCTATAATCTTATTTAAAAGTAATTTGGGATACCATTCAGCTAGGTTAGGGAGAACAGTGCCCGAAGGCATAGAAGCTCAGAAGCCTAAAAACGTGGAAGCACATTACTTTATTAGAAGTGGATTCGGGATGGAAAGGAGTCAGACTAGTAGGGGATAAAAATTGATGGACCATCAATTGACAGAGCTTTTAAAATAAATTCCCAGAAGTGGAATTTCTAGAAGAAATTTCAATGGAGTGCTTGGAAAATAGAGCTGAGAGGCAAAGATTCTGTTGGCAGTTGAGAATTCCATCAAATGAAGAAAGGCACACCTAGGTCTATTTTTTGTGATGGCTTTCATGTGTTTTGGTGAACAAGGTGATTCGAGCTATGAATAAATAAAAACCACTACAGGCAAGCGTTTAAATGACTTCAAGCCAAATACAACGAAAAGTGGCTAGGATAAGCTGACATTGGAAGTGGTGAATGAAGGTGGGCTAGGCCGAATCCCATAAGCACATAAGGAGTATGAAATTCTTTTTAAAGAATTGTTGGGTACTAGGGCATCCAGGATCCATCTATGTAGCAACATGTGTATATGAATGGGGCCGTATGAATGGTTAAGACATTGGCACAAGGTAATACTAACAATAAGGAACCAGAGGAACAAAGAGTTGTAGAAGGGAATTCAATCCCTGCGGGCCAACAAAGGATTCTAACACCTAAAGTCCTAGTTGAAGGTCACACAACCTAGTCCTATGATGGAAAATAATTAAAGGCACCAAATGAAAGGTTCTAAGGTCAAAGTGGGACAGAGTGAAAGCCTACGAGCCTGTAAGTTTTAAGAAATTCCATTTGAGAAAATGCTACCAGCACCGGGGTGTCCAGGCCTCCAACCTCACATTGGCACACATATTTGAGTAGGGCCCAACTACACGTTAAGCTCCAACATGAGGATTCATGCAGTGAACAATCATGGGAATCAAAGGCTTAATGATGAAAAATAAGCCTTGAGGCTATAATAAGGAGAGGTTCCCATGATCTATTCTAAGGTGGTTTCGCAACATATTTTTAATGGATGAGTTGGAAACTCTTTGGCCTATGTCTCATATCTATAAATGTGTGTATATTTTTACCCCATACAGAAAATAATGCGAGAGCATAACACATAAAACACATATACACAAATATTTTCCCCTCGATCCCAAAATTGGTACTACCAGCTTGATTTTTCATTATGTTCCTTCCAATGTTACAATACATATTTATACATCCTGAAGCATTCAATACCATGTACTGAAAACCATCGCGTCCAAAACCATTGACTGAAAACCATCACATCCAAAACCATGTGCAAAAATCATGCACAAAACCATAGGTAGGTCCGCCCAACCAAACATTGGGTCTAAAACCAAAATTTCCTAGGGCATTGCCCTAGACCACATAGAGTGGGGTTACTTGCACACCTCAAACCCCCTATGACTCCGCTCGCTACGTAATCAGTGCAGCGAAGGGGGAGCTCTGCCTCCCTCCTAACCCCCTAGTTAACTACATGGGCTAGTCGTGGAAAGAATATAACGCAACTGTTATGAAACCAGCTCAAGAAAAGATAGAAAAGATAGTTCAGCGCCTTAAAATTCAGCCTCTTTGAGGGGGCAACCTCCTTTACATTTCATAAATGATCAATTCTTGGATGATACAAATGAAAAGACCTCCTTTCTATATATAGGAGTCTAAGGGGTCATAACATAATCAGAGCCGACATAACAATAATAATGTAAGGCACAATAATAACAATAGTGGGCTTCTATGGGGCACAATAGTAACATTATGGGCACTACATGGGTACATCAATATAATAAGTGGGTTGTACTAATAAGAATAAGGGGTTACACTAGTAGTATAGGGGCCTAACATGCCCCTCTCCTCCATAAAGCATTGTCTTCAACGCTTGAGTAGTTCTTGATGCTTCTGTATAAAATTCTTGTCCTCCCATGTGGAAGCTTTAGTGGGTAAGTACTTCCAATTGATGAGATACTCTGAAATTGATTGATTTCGTAGCTGTTGGGTTCTTGTTTCTGTGACTGCTCCAGCTTCCAATATGATTTTTCCTTCCTCTTCAATTTTTGGCAATATTGTTTGAATTGGGATCTTTTGCAACTTTTGAATAAGTGGCCATACTTCTTC
>APFE030287826.1:751716-763438 GCA_000404065.3 Pinus taeda | reverse complement strand
ATATGGTTGGATTCATTTATTCTTTCTTGATGTGATCTTTCACTTCTTGCACTTTTTTCTTCTTGATATGTCCTTCTATCTTGAGAGTTTGAGGAGTGGTAATTCTTGCCAATGCTTTACAAGATATGGTATGATTCATTTCTTCTTTCTCTGGGGTGGGGTCCTGGCATATATCCTCTTATTTTGATGATTCTTGATCCTTTTCCTCCTCCTCTTCATATTCTATGTAGAATAATTTCTTCTTAGCACACTTATGACCTTTAGTGCATTTTCTATCACAATTGTAACAAAGCCCTTTTTCTCTTTTTTCTTCCAATTGTTGTGGTGTAACCCTTGTAGGTTGTTGAAGGCTAGGAGAAACAACACTTCCATATTTATAGTTGAGAGGGGTATGCTTCCTGGTTCCCATAATTTTGCTTTCCACTATGTCACGAAGCCCTCTTACTCTTTCCAATTATTGTGGTGTTGCTCTAAAGAAGGTGTTGCTCTTTGTCTCCTCATAATGTGCTATTTCCTCTGTGAAAATTGACCACGTAACAAGTTGTTTACGAGAACAAAGCCCTTCATACCATAAAAATTGATCCGGTTCTAAATATGAAGATGCAATACATACTTGTTGTAATAGTGGTACACCATGTATATCAAAATATTGCTCCATCTAAAGTATCCAATTTATCGGATCCTGGCCATCCAACTTCCTCATCTTACTTTTTCTTTATTCTAGGAGCTCGATATTGAAACGACTGTAACTCTGTACTTTTGGATCTTTAAGTTCTAAAATTGTGACCTATAGTAACCCTCTACATCCTCTTTCCAATGCCACTAGTCGGATCGAAATTGGATTCTCCAAGAAAGAGTTATGCACAATCTCCCAAGATGACCTAATTATAGACCTTTCCAGAAGAGCAAACTTGTATGAAGTGCCACGTGTCACTATTTTGACCTTTGGCACTAAAAAATATACAAAACAAGGTACAGCCTGTCCTCTTTCTATACCTTCTTATAAAATTTCAATCTGATTCTCAAAGCGAAAGTTATGACGATTTTCCCCAGGTCCCCTATTTGGAATGTAATTCAGGAGTCTGCAAAAATACCAACTTCCGCAGATCATATCTCAACAAATATAGCGCAAAAAGCTCTAAAATTTGGATTCACGATTCAACATGATTTCTTCTCAAATGGGTTTTTTTTGTAGCTTCTGAGATGTCATAGAAGACAAGTTATAGTGAAAATGCCATGATGACCTATTTGGAGCAGCGAAACCCTAGAATCCAAAGCTCTGATACCAAATGTTATGAAACCAGCTCAAGAAAAGATAGAAAAGATAGTTCAATACCTTAAAATTCAGCCTCTTCAAGGGGACAACCTCATTTACATTACATAAATGAACAATTTTTGGATGATACAAATGAAGATACCTTCTTTCTATATATAGGAGTGTAAGGGGTCATAACATAATTAAAGCCGACATAACAATAATAATGTAAGGGCACGATAATAACAATAGCAGGCTTCTATGGGGCACAACAGTAACAATATGGGCACTACATGGCTACATAAATATAATAAGTGGGTTGTACTAATAACAATAAGGGGTTACACTAGTAGTATAGGGGCCTAACAACAACCCAACATTCTCCCACTTGTTTTTTTCTTTCCACAGGGGGGCAAGGAGAGCTTAGTCATTTATCCAACCCTGCAATGCCCATTGTTTCTCTACACCAAGAGAACTTCTCAGAGCTCACATATTTTGTCAATGCATCTGCAGTATTCTTCAAAATGTCCACCTTTACCAGCAACACCTTTTTGTCTTCTATCATGTCCCTCACAAAGTGATACTGAACATTAATGTGCTTTGTCTTTGAATGATATGCGGGGTTCTTTGCCAAGAAAATTGCACTTTGGCTATCGCAGTCTATCCTTATAGCTCATTGTACTAACCCCATACTTGAATACAATCTCTGCAACCAAACTACTTCCTTGCTTGCATGAGTGGCTGCCATGTATTTTTCCTCTCTAGTTGATAGTGCCACTATAGATTGTTTCTTACTCATCCAACTGACTGCACTTCCAAATAGGTTAAATGCATACCACTTGTAGATCTTCTCTGATCCATATCTCTAGCCCAATTTACATCAACAAAGCCATGAATATCCAACACTCTATCCAATATTGGTCTTCCTTAGTAGCACAAACCATAATGACTAGTGCCACGCAAATACATGAAAACCCTCTTCACTGTTGTCTAGTGCTCCTTCCTTGGTTTTGACATAAACCTGCTCAATACTCCCACTCCATGTGCAATGTCTAGTCTAGCGTATACCATCACATACATCAAGTTACTGAATACACTTGCATATGGAACACAAGACATGTCCCCTTCCTCTTCTTGTGTCTTGGGACACTGTTCCACAGATAACTCTATGCCTACAGGAATAGGAACCTTAACCGGTTTACTATCCTGCATATTAAACCTCTAGAATATTGTCTTAGCATAGTTCCTCTAGTTTAACCAGAGCTTCATCTTTGCCCGATCTCTTTTAATTTCCATGCCCAAAATATAGTTTGCAGCACCAAGATATTTCATGACGAATTTGGAGGAAAATTGGGTCTTCAAATCCTAGATAGTTTCTTTGTCATTTCCAACCAGCAACATATCATCCACATACAAGACCAGATAAATAACATGATCACCAATTAATTTAAAATACACACAGTGATCTGCTTTGCTTCTAGTGAAGCCAACTCCTTATATAAATGTATCAAATTTCTAATACCACATCCTTGGCGATTGTTTTAATTGATACAAAGACTTCTTTAACCTGCATACCAGTTATTTCTTACCCTTCACCCTAAAGCCTTGAGGTTGCTTCATGTATATTTCCTCTTCCAGATCCCCATGAAGATATGTTGCCTTCACATCCATCTATTCTACCTCAAATTCCAAAGTAGCAGTAATAGATAAAAGTAATTTAATAGAAGTTACCTTCGAAAGAGGAGAAAAAATATCACCAAAATCAATTCCTAGTACCTAGGAATAACCTTTTGCTAACAACCCAGCTTTGTATTTCTCCACCTTTCCTTCTGCATTTGTCTTCTTCTTGAACACCAATTTGTTGCCAATGGGTTTCCTTCCAGCTGGAAACTCCACCAGATCCCAAGCCTCATTTTTGTGCAAAGATGCCATTTCATCAACCATGGCCTCTTTCCAGAGTTTTCCATCCTCCAAGTCTACTACTTCCTTCATAGTTCTGGGATCATCCAGTAATAGATAAAGTAAAATTTGAATAGAAAGTAGATGGACTATACCTTTTTGGATTCCTTATTTCTCGAACTGATCTTGTCACACCCAGAGTTTGTGGCTCTTCATCTTTTGATTCCTCCTATGTTGTAGAGTCTGATTCTTCCTCCTTAAGCTCAAACTCTATCTTCCTAGGTTCCTTTGGTTGGACTTCATGTTTAATAACATCTTTTACCTCTCTAAAAACCACATCTTGATTGTACACAACCTTCCTAGTTACTTGGTTCCAAAGCTTATAACCCTTTAAGCCGTCCTTATACCCAATAAAGATGCACTTTTCAGATTTACTATCTAAATTGTTTCGTTTTTCCTTTCGAACATGCACATATTCATCACATCCAAATACCCTCAAATGTGAAAGAGAGGGTTTCTTACTAGTCCATACCACTTGTGGAGTATTATCCTCTAACGTTGATGAAGGTGATCTGTTGACTAGGTAACATGTTGTCTCCACCGCCTCTACCCAGAATTCCTGTCCTAACCCAACACCACTGAGCATGCTTCTTTCCCTTTCCATCAACGTCTTGTTCATTCTTTCTGCAACCCCATTTTTCTGAGGTGTATATGGAGTACTCTTCTGCCATGTTATACCACACTTCTTACAGAATTCTTCAAATTCCTTACTGCAAAACTCTCCACCGTTATCTGTCCTCAACACCTTTATCTTCTTCTCTTTTTGGTTTTCCACTAGAGCCTTAAATTCTTTAAACCTATCAAAGAATTCATATTTTTTCTTAGGGAAATATATCCATGTATTCCTTGAGAAGTCATCTATAAATGATACATAATACATAGACTGTTAGAAAATTATATATTACGGAGCAATGGAACACATAAAATATTGCAGAAATATAAACACACAAAATGCATAAAACAAGGGAGACACAAATATACATGGTTCACCCAGTTTGGGCTATGTCCACCCTGAACAGCTAGTCCTTCCTTTCTATTATTGAGCAAAATGAAGAGACACAACCTACAGCAGATTAGCTATAATATCGTCTGTTTTCTCTCATAGTCTCACCTCTCTGTTTCTCGCTCACAAAATACACATCTATTACACACTCTCAAATACATTGCCCTCATACAAGAGAGGGGTTGCCTTTTAGGGAAAAAACCCTAAACTAAACATAATTTCTACCATTAGATCATCTGCCTAATGAATGACCCAGATTGACTAGAAATTACTATACTTTTACAAGGCAATTTTACATCTGTTTTTAGCTTCAGGGGCATTTCCGCCTAGCCCTCGTCGGGAGACTGCTGTCCCCCAAACCCCCCAACCGAGGGGGGATCGCCCCCCAGACCCTGCACCACACACCCCACCCGCCCACCGGTGTGAGGGGTGTACAAACTTCCTGGGGTATACATCCAGCTGAAACAAAGACCTTTGAACAATCATGCTCCACACACAACAGAGACTTACCTACTGATGGATCCTTCATAGGTCCAAACACATCACTGTGCACAAGCTCTAATATCTGTTTCTCCCTCTTACCACAGTAGGGGAAACTCATCCGATTCTGCTTCCCATATACACAATTTTCATAGAAATCAAAATCCAGAGAGCTATTACTCATACCTTCTACCATACCTTTACCATGAAATATTCGAAGGTCCTTCTCTCTAATATGTCCAAGCCTTTCATGCCACAGCATGGTCTTCTCTCCAGAGACCACTAGATTTTCTACTCCACTTTCAGGAACCACAGAACTGTTGCACCCATCAATAATAGTGCTACCTTGCAAATTTTATAGAGTTCCAATCTGGACTCCCCAAATCAATACCAGTGCTTCCCAATCCATTTTGCAGGTATCCTTCTTGAACATTGTTTTTACACCTACATCATCAAACTTGCTTACAAAAATAAGATTTTTGGCCAATGCAGGAATGTTAAAAACACTTGGAAGCGTTCTAACCCTTCCACCTTGCAACTTCAACTTTATTTTTCCATGACCAATGGTTCTAGCCTTCATATCATCCCTAAGAAGACATCACCACCATCATATTTCTCATACTCGCAGAACCACTCTCTATGGGGAGAGAAGTGAAAGGATGCACCTGAGTCAATCAACCATGTCTCATGATCTACATGTGTGCTTGAAGAATCCAAGTACACATCCCCATCTTCATCTGAGGTGGTTTTCGCCTCTGCAGAAGGAGAATAATCAGATCCCTTTCCTTTATCAGGAGCTTTAGATTTACAGTCCCTTTTCTAGTGCCCTTCCTTCCTGCATTTCCAGCACACCACCTTTATAAGTTTTCTTGGACATTTAGATCTCCCTCTAGATTTAGATCTCCCACTAGATGACTTATTTTTGTTTCTATTCGGGGACCATCCTCATACAGACAAGGCATCACCATTCTTGCACTCCATATTTTTCTGTCTCATCTCCTCTATCAGCAAGGATCAGACTATTTCATCAAACTACAAGGCATATGCGTTTTTATCTATTGCAGTAACCAAACTATCCCACGAATCTGGTAGAGAACGTAACAAACTAATACACTTATCTTCATCCAAAATTTTGATATCAACAGATGATAACTGACTTACCACAGTATTGAATGTATTTAGATGTTCTATCACGGTGTCTCCATTTTTCATCCTTAGGTTATACAACTTTTTCCATAGGTACAATTTATTTACCAGAGACCTAGATTGCCTCAAAGTCCCTAAATTTTCCCACAAAGCCTTCACCGTAGCTTCCCCTGATACATTCAACGATACTGAATCTGAGAAATGCAATCGTATTGTGCTCTTTGCCTTCCGATCCAACTTCTTCCATTCTTCATCAGACACTCCTATTGGTTTAGTACTTGGATCTAATACGATCCACTAATCTTTATCCACCAACACATCCTCCATCTTGAGTTTCCACAACTCAAAACTCTGACCATTAAATTTATCGATCTCTATCTTTCTACTGCTCGCCATCTTCTTTCACCACCAAAGTCGATCTTGCAGATCTCCCACTGAGCAGAGTCTATCACAGGCCCTAGTGAAACCCCTCAAATAACAAAGGCGTCCACTTGAATCCAAAACAACTTTAATACTAAATGTAGGTTTTAACCTTGTGTAGAAATTACCTACATATGAATTTTGAAACATAGGAAATAAGCAATGTGAGAGCATAACACATAAAACACATATACACAGAGATTTTCCCTTGGGTCCCAAAAACATGACTACCGGGTTGATTTTTCATTATGTTCCTTTCAATGTTACAATACATATTTATACATGTCGAAGCATCTAATACCATGGACCAAAAACATCGCATCCAAAACCATGCACCGAAAACCATCACGTCCAAAACCATGTACGAAAATCATGTACAAAACCATAGGTAGGTCTGCCCAACCAAACATAGGGTC
Organism: Pinus taeda; assembly: GCA_000404065.3. Classification (NCBI taxonomy): domain Eukaryota; kingdom Viridiplantae; phylum Streptophyta; class Pinopsida; order Pinales; family Pinaceae; genus Pinus; species Pinus taeda. The sequence goes on along the minus strand of APFE030287826.1, from coordinate 756,759 downwards.
CAGAACTAAAATTTTATGTGGTGCTTCCCTGGACCCCATAGAGTGGGGTTACATGCACCCCTCAAACCCCCTGTGACTCCCCCCGCTACACAATCGACGCAAGGAAGGGGGACTCCACCACCCTCCTAGCCCCCCGGTTAGCTACGTGGGCTAGTTGTGGAAAGAATATAATACAACCCAACAATGTGCCTCAGTCATGGATGAGTCAGCAGCTAGATTTGAAAATTTATGGAATTCATGATTGTAACGAAACATTGAGTGAAGAAAACAAAGACCATGACACGCAGGAGTAAATCAATGGATCATGTCTTGAAACAGAGTTAGGCATCCTTGAGCTTTCTTACATACTAAGGAAGAATTAAATGGAAAATATGGCTAGGTGCAAAAGCTTTGATCACAGCTCAGAAATCAATGCCTTTAGTACACTTAGATCTCTATGAGAAACTAATAAGCATGGAGAGCCTCCTTGAGTGTCCAGGTTGACGGAGATTTAATTCTGAGTATGGAGAACCACACAAGTTCCCATTGTTTGAATTGATTGTGTTGTATCTAACATTGTTGAGTATCAGAGTGCAGAAAATTCTCAGGATCCCATGCTCAGTGTTTAATATGATAGTAGTGGAAAGTAACTAGATGTTACATTAGGATGGAGAACCATGATCAGAGTGCTCTTTTCTAGTGAAACCATTAGCAAGGACAACATCAATCACCATGAAGTAGTGAAATAAAACACATGATTGTCATTGAGCAAGTAGGGGATGCAACATTGTTTAGTGTTCTGAGTTGGTAGATTTGAGTGTGAGTGTTGTTGACGAGAGAGATTGAGTGTGCCTTTGCAGAAGGCAAGGCCGAGAGTGGGCCTGAGCTACTCAAAAAGGCTAAGAGTGCTTGAGGAAGAGGGTTTAGAATGAGTATATGCTACTAAGATGAAAGGGATGAGAGTTTAATGTATGTTGCACTAGGTTGAGCATAACGGAAGGCTAAAATGGCAAAGGAGAATATAGAGCCCATATCAGGAAGAGAGGTTTCCATTTATATTAAGCATAAAGTTCCTTATTGAGTGTGGGTTGGAGCCTCCATATAGGAAGTTGGTGCTTCCATCTTTGTGGGCTCCTGAAGAATGCTTGGGGGTTGGTGCCTCTTGCAAGTTTGTGCTTGTATAAATCCAAGGAACTACGAATTGGTGCTTTATATGGTGCTTTTGGTAAGCTAATCAAGTGTCTACAAAAGGAGGGAGTTGGTGCTTCCTGCTGGTGGGTGCTAGAAAAAAATCAAAGGGAGTTAGTACTTCCTGTGAGTGATGGCTAAAAAACAAAATTGATGTAATAGAGTAGGTGCTCTTATTTACATCATAACAACAAACAAGCTTTGGTGGTTTTTCTCGTGGAAGGATTTGCTCGTTAAACCTTTATCTCGCATGTGTTTTTTTCTAATGATGTGTGCTTGTGTTGATTGATATGGTTGCTGCTATGATGTGTTAATGGTTTCTCACATAATGGATGCCAAGTTTGAATGTGAAAAGATAAATTTACATAAGAGTTTAAATTAGCTTTAATACTAATTCACCCCCCACCCCCTCTTAGTAGTAAACATTCTTTCCAGCAATTGGTATCAGAGCCTAGTTCCTTCAACAACAACTTAACCACTTGAAGATATTTCAAAAGGAAACAATGGCTAATCAAAAATGGCTTACATCAAAAGGAGTTCCAATGTGAAAATTGTTGATTTTAACTCTAAAGATGAACAAGAAGAATTGGATGAAACGCTAGGATGAACACAAGGTACGTTATTGATATGTGATAAATGCAAAGAAATAAATCTGTTGGACACCTAATCCTAAATGGGTTAGTGGGAAGCTAAAGAGACTAAGCAGTCCAAGGGACCTTGGGATGTGAATCCCAACGGTCACCACATGTACTATAAATGTGTATCATTTGTGAATAAAAATTGAATTTCATGCTTTATCTTTTATATCTCTCTCGCTCCCCATGTGTGTTTAACATGGTATCAGAGCCATGATTTGTGGCCTGTTTATCCCTTAGTTAAAAAAAAAAATGGCATATTGATTTTCCCTGTATAGCTCCCTTGAATAGCGCTGGCCTAGCCTTCATTACCCGCGCTCTGTCTGCCACACCTACACTACCTCTGCCATAATGCATCTGCCTTGACATAATGCGCTACCTCTGCCACACCTGCGTTTGACAGAGATATTTTTCATGCATTTCTATTAATGTTGCCACTGTAACTCCCGTCTTTGTCATTGGTTTCCATTATTCTACTAGTTTTCTGCCCCTCTCCTTTGACATAAAATCTGTCCTTCATCTCCTGCCATGCATAACCGCCATGGTGTCAGATTGAACACTAGCGCAGTGAGTGTAAAATAGAGGAAGGTTTGGAAATTGTGGCAGATTGAATGCTAGTGTGGTGACTGATATGTCTGCGATTGGTATTTATGATTTGTAACACTTTGTTTTTGCTGTGCACTTCGATTTCTGCTTGGGTTTCTTCCGACCCCTCGGCCCCTCGGCCCCTCCATCTTCCGTTCTACCCACGGTCAGTCATACCAACCCACCATACCACACATCACACATATGGACTATGGTTACGTTGCATCCCATACACCTGAGTTTGTCTTGCGATATCGCCATACCACAGTCCACTCTTCATGACTCCCATATAAACTTCCACTCCCATTTTAATTGCTTCGGTATTGTATATACTGTATTGGTGGCCGCATCATATAATGGCGTAAGTTCCCGGTATGGAAGAGATTATAAGTGATTTATAGTTTTTCTTATGGCGTTCAGAGCTGCCTTTCGATCAAGCTTATTGAAGGTACATCAATAGTAACTATTTTGGAACAAGAAGAGGTTTATGGGCGCGCATGGAAGTCAGACAGGAAAAATCAAAGGCTCATTGTTCCAACATCACCTCTCCATCCTTATTCCTGAGATCTGGCAAAACGACACCCACTAGAGAAGAGGAAGGTTTTCTCACAAAAGAGGACATGTTTGCTGCACGTTCTGGTAGTGGCTTGATGACAGTAATGCCAGCACTTTGAGAAGCTGGCGTTTCAGAAGCATGCTGAATGTGAGCCTTTGAATGTTAAATCCGTATTTCTTTCTATCTCATTTATCTCCCTTTGTGTCCGTCGAACGCCCAGCTCCATTGTTTCCTGTAAAATCCTAACTCGGATAACTGCACAAAATTCTTAAATCGATTGCTTTTAAACTGTCAAAGCGTAAATTAACTAGCGGTAATGTAAATCACATTTTCTGGTAGAGTAATGCATTGTGTCGAATATGGATCTGTTCACCCCCAGATTTCTGTCAATCAACGGAGATGAGGAGCCCTCGGTGGCCTGAATAGGAATCACAGATTTGATTGGAGGAGCCACCCCAAAATTAATATACCCATGTGTTAAAAGGAAATTGTATGCAGAACTTACCAGGCTCTTGTTTTTTATGGGGATGGAACTCATGACCTGCTCCTTACTAAGATACGCATTCACATTGTCTCTCCAGTGACCTAGAATATGGTTCCTGATGATAATGTAGTTGGCCTGCTCGGTTCCCCCCATCGTTGAAACCACACTAGATTCGATCTCTTATTCATTCAATGAATCAACTGGAAAACTCACTGAATGGGCAGCCATGGCCTCTTTGTTTCCAGAATTGTCTGTGCTACTGTTATTAATAATTATGTTTTTCTTCCTCCTTCCTCTGTTGCTGCTATGAGATGGGACGTCTCCCAAATTATTGTTAATAATGGGTCCTGCAATGGAAATGGGCTTTGTTGTCTCCTGTTTGATATCGATGTTGTTAGAGATGGTATTGAGTTTGGCACCAGCTCCTGCACTCTCATGCTAACCATAAATACAGAAAGCAGTTTCTGCGGATTTTAGTGCTTGAATATATTTAGCAGCTGATAGTTTTGCAGCAGTCGAGGGATTTCTTCAAAATATTATAGGATTTGGGTAACCGTCGGCTAAATATAGAAGGACTCGGTGATATTTGTATAATTTTCATAGTTTCAAGATATCTCTGGTTGGTTTTTTCCGTTTAAGCTACAGGGCTTTCTTGTGTAACTTGAAGATATTTAACAACTGATATTTTTTTGTGGGATTTTGGAGGATTTTTAAGGTGTAGAAAAATGGCTAAGCTTGAAAGAATATTGGAGTTATTGAGAAATTTAATTGTATCCACTGCTGACAGCACAATCATAATCAATAAAGACATTATTGCTGACATTCAAAAATGTATACAAAATGCACAAGAAAAGATAGATTTTTTGCAGCTTGAGACAAAGCTACAGCAGGAAGAACTACAACAATGGAGTCATCATTCTAAACCTATTTATGTTCAGAAGATTGAAACAAACTCCCATAAACAACAAGTTAATAATGCAGCAGTTGTACATGCAGATGCAGAAACTCAGTCTGCACTTCCCAAGCCCATCATCAGACCTTGGGAACAACTTGTCCACAACAAGCACAAAACCCATCTTGGATATGACAAGGACTTGTCCTTTCATATTCCAGACTATGCCAAGCCCATTCAGTTTCAGAGTGCTAGATTCATTCATGAAAATTCACCTGCTCTTCATGACAGTTCAACTTCAGCTGTTTCAGACTCTGCCTCTCTTCCACGGCAGCAGCAACAACAACAACAGATTGTGAAATGCCAACACTATGATCGGGTTGGCCATTTGAAAGATCATTGTTTTGATCTTCATCCATGTAAGCACTGTCATAAAAGCCATTCTTCAAACAAATGCTTCAGAAACAAACACCCTGCAAGAACAAAGATTCATCTAGGATGGATCGCTTCTTGGAAATAGGCATCAACAGCCAAGAATATATTTCAAACACATGTCAGAACTTGTTCCAGAATATTGAACAGTCTTGCAGTTGAGTTTTCTCCATCTTCTCACCTTGTATCTGACAGGGGAGGAAATGATGGTCATCTACAAGCTTCAAAGCCACATCAAGCGAGCCTGAGCCACAACCTGCCACACCAGCTTCAGAGTTGTAGCCAGAGACAA
>APFE030287826.1:704362-750904 GCA_000404065.3 Pinus taeda | reverse complement strand
CATAACCCTTCGGATTAAGGGGGGGAATGTTGGAAACCTAATCCTAAATGGGTTAGTGTGGAAGCCGAATGGACAAAGTAGTCCAAGGGACCTTGGGATGTGAATCCCAATGGTCACCATATTGTACTATAAATGTATATCAATTGTTAATAAAATTGTGTTGCATGTTTTATCTTTTATATCTCTCTCGCTCCCCATGTGTGTTTAACACAATCAATCATCATCTAGATGTTCATGTAAATCACTTGAAAATAGAGAAAGCCATGTATCTAGTAGTGAAGATAGACCTACCTTAGTAGCAACAGTAGAAGAAGATACCTTTCAACAGGAAGACTCGGTGAAGAAATAAAGGAGACATCCTATGCATGTTCTCATCTAGGATATAATAAGAGAATCCTTGGGAGTGATGAATATGGGATACTTCTTAGACCCATGGAAGATACTATGGTCATGGAGAGAAATCTAGATCTATGTGATGGCTAAGCTAGCACCTCCAATAGAGAAGATAAGGATCTATTTTAGAAAGAAGTTGATATTTTGTATAAAAATTATCAAGTAGCTACCATAAACAAATCTCAAGAAGGAGGATCAACTGAAAAATTATGAGCTTGAGAATGAAAAGTTTAGAAAAAAAATAGTTGATCTAAATTGTTAAAAAGATGAGGCTTGCAAACTAAATGGTATGTTTACCAATAAGCTGCAAGATAAAGGAGCCTTTTGTGAAAGATTAAAAGTGGAAGTAGTCTCATTGAGACATGACCTAGAAAAGAAGTAATAGTAGGATTATGAGAATCAACATTAAGGAAAAAGGATGAACACCCCAAAAAAATAACAACAGTATGTTAAAGAACAATAGCAAGGAGAGCAGTAGAAGAGAGGAAGGAAGAATGAAAGGTAGTAATGCAAAGTTCCATGGTCAAAAAATGATGAACCAACAAAGGTCCTTTCCCCGTCAAGGATAAATACCTCAACAAAAAGGTTTTTTCAATCAAAAATTACTTTTACAGATATTTTTTTCTTATAATAATTTTAGACATAAACCCATAGACTGTAGATGGCATAAAAAAATGCAAGATGTGTTAAGTAGCAGCAACCCAATAATGTGCAAGAAGGAATGTTGGTAGGAGTAGAGGCCTTGAAAATACTATTGTTAGTTATAGAAATTCCTTTGCCCCATTCTTAAGTAATGTCTAATGCTACAACTATGGAAATTTTTAGCACAAGGATGAAAGTTGTAGATATGAGAAGAAAAAGCATGCTTCTTAGCATATGCACACAAATGTAACAACTCAGGATTTGAAGACAAAAAGGAAATAACCTAGAGAAACAAAATTTTTCTTTTGTGCCCTATGTCAGAGGTGAAAGTTGAAAAGAGGAAAAATAAATTAGAAGAAAGATCCTCCTATCCTAGTGGAATACCCCTCGATAAGGAAGAAGGGAAATAAGAAGATATGGAAAAAGAAAGAGGAATGGAAAGAGGAGTGTCCTCTAGCCATCCACAACCAAGGAAAGGCCCAAACCTGGGAAAAGGAGAAGCTGGAAGGTAATGTTGCTATCAAGGCTCGACTAGTGAACATGTGGAAGAAGAAGGAGGAAAATCTGCTCAAAGGGAGAAGAAACTCAGTTTCTCTTAATTGAAGGAAGAGAATTAGAAAAAGAGATGCATCTGAATGTTGGAGGTATGACCAAGTTCCCCTTGCTAATTATAAAAATAAATTTGTTTATTTCAAGTATATCAACATTTCAATAAATAGAAAAGAGCAACAATAGGCTTTCAAGGGGAGTTCATGATCTAGTGGATCAAAATAGTGCTCAAAATTCAAAGTGTGTGATAGAGCATGAATCCTGAATGATTGGATAGATCTAGAAGATCTAAATCCAATGCAATTTGTTTCACTTGAAAATGATATCAGATTCTCTCGATATGAAGTTCTAATTGAATTGGAAAACATGTAAAATTTTGGCAAATAGACGGGTGACTGGATATTTTTAGGCCATTAGTTAGCTCCCACATGGCCTCATTTGATTGGTCAAAAAGAAAAGAAAATGTTTTCAAAAATTCTCCAATTTTCTCAAAGGTCGAATTTTTAATTATTTTATTGATGACTGGGTTTTTAAGTGGCCAATGGAGGAGGGCCACATGGCCTCCAAATGGCACATTAAAATTTTTCTAAGGGTTCAATGGAGGCCATGGCAGTCAGACCCATGACCTCCTTAACCAAGTGACAAGCCTCCATTAAGTGCACTAAATATGTGCCTTGTTAATCATATTGAAAAAACCACTTATAAACAATAATAACAAATATATAGAGGAGGAGCCATCCCTTAGGAGCCAATCCATAGGGGCCAACCCATGGTCATCACATGCACCATAAGACCAGGGGCACGAGTGGAGATAGGGAATAGATAGAGTCCCCATATTTCAGTGCTTTTCAAGGTCATATGGCTTCTATGCAACTATGAATTTCAGGATTGGGGGCTTAATGGCACCCTTAACGGTCCTAAAACTTCACCCGTCGAGCGGGAATGTGGGCCAGGTTTGCGTTTCGATAACACGTTTGGAGCGCTCAAGCTTGGTTTAGGCCAAATTGGAAGATGGTTAGCAATAGAATTTGAGAAAATGTAGAAATAGTCATAAATTTCTCAATGTTTGACCAAATGAGGTGCCAAAAGAACCAAAATGGGGGATTGTGATAATGTTGGATCCATTGGAGACATCAATTCTACTATTTGAGCTATGTAAAACATGCAAACACACTTTTAAACATTTTTTAATGAAAGAGACCCTGCATTAGAAGTTGTACCAAGAGATTTAGCCCAAGAGGGGTGAAATCCTTTATCATGCTTTGTGTTCATGTTTTAGATATGCTTATTTGTCTCTGCTGGTTGTAAAATTTGGTTAAAATTTACTTGTTTATCTATTTATTAAATTGATCCTCTACCCAAAACAGATATAAAATTTAACTTGCAAATTGTTGAAAATCTTCAACTCTAAACATTCATATCATTTTGGTATCAAAGGAAATGTTGTTTTCAAGATTTGATTTGTTGGCTAGTGCCTTTCTGACTCTTATAGGATTGAAGCTCAAAAGAGGAGAAGGAGGACTTATGGAGACAAGATCTCAAATTGTTTCAAGGAGAAGAAATGCACCTCATGCTTCAATGTTCATGGCACATGAAGAAGACCCTGAAGAGATGTTTAAGAATGAGAAGACTTTGAGAAAATAATTCTTTGAAATGTCTAATATGGTTAAGGTTCTATATGAGGAGAGGAATTCTAGATTGTATGTAGAAAGGTCAAAACGTCATGGATGAAAAGGAGAAAAACTGCCAAAAGGGAATGGATGAAATGGTGAATAGTCATTTCCTTAACCTCCATCATCATCCTCACCATCATCATTAGCCTCATCTTCTTCTGCTACTACTACCCTTTCAAAAACACCTCCAAGTTCTCCAAGGGGTCATGGTAAAACTCATTTTCTTAAGCTTGACATTACGTTTGAATTTTGTATGTACAATGGAGAGGTAAATGTAGAGAGATTAGATAATTTGATTGATCAAATTGAAGTGTGTTGCAAGATACAAAGAAGCAAGGATGTTGAAACCAAGATTTAGCTTGCTTCTCTTAGATGGGAAGGTGTAGCGCTAATTTGGTTTATCCTCTTTGAATGATTTTGTTGTTGCAATGACAAGGCATTTTTATCCATTAGCATACATGCACAAAAGCTATTATAGATTGGAAAATCTTTAGGCAAGCTAAAGGGAAAAATGTGCAATCGTAAACTGAAGATTTTTGAAAAAAAAACTTTGATGTTGGGTATAGATTTTTCCTCACAAGATAATTTTCTCAAATACATTGGAGGTTTGCATAGTTATTTAACACATTCCACTCTCATGTTTAACCCTGCAAAACTAGATGAACTTTGTTTTTAGGAAACTCATTTAGAGGCAAGAGGGAAAAATGTTTCTGAAGAAACTAGTGAGAGTTCCTTTGAGTCTGGGGAAAAATGAAAGGGTAAGTTCAAAGGAAAAGGGAAGTAGAATATTTCGATCAAGATGGAGAAAGAAAAACTTACATGTAAACATTTTTCCAAAGAGGGCCATGATGAAGATCATTGTTGGAAACTTCATCCACAAATGAGACCCAAAAAGTTTAAAAACAAGGAGAAGGAGAATACAATTGCAACTACACAACATGACTTAAGTTCAAATTCTAGAGATGAAACAAAGATCACAACCATGGGTTTGATAGGTAAGGACACTGCAAGTACTAGTTCTTCAAATTATCTCGATGAAACACAACATGAAAAAACAAGAATAGAGCTTTTCAATATTAGAGTTATTTCAAAGCATACCAAGATAGATGCAATGTTTGATAGTGGTTCACAAGAAAACCTTATCTCAAAGACATTGTCAAGAAGTTGAATTTAGAAAGAATTCCTCATCCTCAACCTTATGCTTTTGGTTGGATATGTGAAAATGCAAAATTGTAGGTGACAAAGAAATGCATACTTAAATTTGCAATTACTACAAACTTTTTAGATGAGGTAGAGCTTGATGTAATTCCAATATATATGTTGTATTGTTTTAGGAAGCCCATATCTATATGACATGAGAGCTATTTTTTATTACCATGAGAAAAAATATCATTTGTTCAAGAACGGGATTGAGTACATTGTTAGATCACATAACAATAAGTTGAATGTGTCTCTTGTAAATGCGGGACAAATAAAGAGGATTGTTAATGCTAATCAGAACTTTGCATTGCTAATGATCAAACATGAAGGTATTGAGGAATATAAATCCTTTCAAAGATATACATCAAGTTGGAAGTATGATTTCATTGATGTTTCTAATTCATGTGACAAGATGTTTTAGGATTCTAACATGTTTCATCCTAAAAGAGGTAAACAACATGAAGTAAATTTGCAGTAGCATGCATCATTGTTGAACATTGGTGTGAGCAAGATGCTAGTGTTAGAGAGTGGAAAGATCAAAGAGAAAATGAAAAATCAAAACGACAAAGAGGACATTGGTTCCAAAACTTCATCAGTTGGGGTTCTTAATGTGTTGGATTTGAAAAGGGATGTTGCATGGTGATGGTGATCACTTTTCATCAAGAGTCATAGACAAGTACAAGGCTAGAAATGGTAACCATCACCATGACGATAGTGTTCAAGGTGAGAATAATTTGATATTCTTTAAGTTTCCTTTTATTGGAGACCAAGGAGGGAATGTTTTTATTCCTCCAAATGTAGCTTTTTGTTCTGCATATTTTGGTAAATTGCAACAAGATGTGACCTATGATAGCAAGATGATGACTCCAAAATTAGGGAAAATAATGCATTTTCATGAAAAGCTCAAAATGACAAATTCAAGAAAAGTTCAGTGGATTGAGACTAGAAGGGTGAGGGAACTGTACCCTCATCTATTTGTTGAATGATAGAAATATTTTGGAGGTCCAAGAGCTTCCAGTGGGGAGGAGTGATATGGAGCATCAAAATAGTGCTCAAAATTCAAAGTGTGTGATATATCTCAAAACCTAAATGACTAGATAGATATCAACGATTTGAATCCAATGCAATTTGTTTCACTCAAAATTGATATTAAATGCTTCTAATATCAAGTTCTGATCGAATTGGAAAATAGGTAAAATTTTGGCAAATGGATAGGTGACTAGGTATTTTTGGGCTAGAGGCAAGCTATAGATGGCCTTTTCTGATTGGTTGAAAAGTTAAAAAAAATTGTTTTCAGAAATTCTCCAATTTGCTCCAAGATCGAATTTTTAATTATTTTATTGATGAATGCATTATTAAGTGGCCAATGGTGGAGAGCCACATGGTCCAACCAAAGGTGGTAACGTGGCCTCCAAATGGCACATTAAACCTTTTGTAAGGGTGGAATGGAGGCCATGGGGGTTGAACCCACGACCTCCTTAATCAAGTGACGAGCCTCCATAAAGTGCGCTAAAAATGCGCCTTGTTAACCATATTCATAAGCCCACTTATAAACATTAATACCACATATATGGAGGAGGAACGAGCCCCTAGTAGCCAACCCATGGTCATCACATGCACCACAAGACTAAGGGGCATGCATGAAGACTAGGACTAAACAAAACCCCCAAATTTTGGCACTTTTCACAGTCGTATGGCTCCCATGTGACCAGGAATTTTAGGACTAGGCAACTAATGGTGGCCCTAACAGTCCTACAAATTCACCCACCGAGTAGGAATGTAGGTTAGGTATGTACGCTGGTTCTTTGTTTGGAGCGCTTAAGCGAGGTTTAGGCCGAATTGGAAGATGGTTAGTAGAAGAACTTGGGAAAAAGAGGAAACAATCATAAATTTCTCAATGTTTGGCCAACTGAGGTGCAAGAAGAACCAAAATGGTGGTTTTTTATAGTGTTGGATGCATTGGAGATATTAGTTCTTCTATTTGAGCTTTGTAGAGAATGTAAACAAACTTTTGAGCAATTTTTAATGAAAGAGGCTCTACATTGGAAGCTGGACCAGGAGATCTAGCCCAAGAGAGGGGTGAACTCTTTCATCATGCTTTGTGTTATGTCTTTCAGATATGCTTATTTGTCTTTGTTTGGCTGTAAAATTTGGTTAAAATTTACTTGCTTATGTGTTTAGTAAGGTTATCCTCTACCCAAAACACCTATACAATTTAACTTGCAAATTGTTAAAAATATTCAAGTTTACACAGTCAAACCTGCTCACAACAATTCAAGTTGTGAGAAAACGAAGAGTTGTAGTAGAAGTGTGGAATGACAAGAAGCCCACAGTTATATCAGGTCCACGTGATGATTCTCCACACAAAAGAAAGGAAGTAGGTGCAGGATATTAGAAAGCATTGGCTTGGGGTGAGTTGCTTTAATAAGAAGTAGCATGCAAATATTTTCACCCTCATGAAGAAATATTGCTAAGTAAATGAAAGCTTTACATCTTTGGTGAAATAATCTTATTTCATTTAAGTTCTGAGTTTAATTTTACATAGCAGTCTTCTGTTCATGACTAATGACTTCTACAAGTGTTGAATGTCCCTTAACTTTAAATTGGTATTTCTATGTCAATTGGTGGTCTAGGTTCAATGGAGTAATATTTTTGGGTAAATGGACATATCCTCTTACGAAGGAGTCATAAGAGTTGTCCTGGTACAATATTCAATTTGTATCAACATTTTGGTACAATTGGCACAATTTAAGCAATAGTCACTACATGTGGTAGCATGATCTGAGGGAGAAAGAGACTTTAGCATGCTCATGGGGAGAGAACAAAGTCTTAGAAACAACAACAACAGTGAAAACCAAGCCTAAATGAATCACTTAATGGTTGGTATTTGCATGGAACAAAAATAGAATGACCATTTTTAATTGGTATTGGTTTCCTTTTAATTAGTACAAAGGATGCCTTGGCAAGAAGAGTGCTTCAACTCGTAGAATAAGGTGTCCATAAATAGAGGAATATTAAAGAGGAGGAATTATGTGTTCAAGAGTAGCATGTCACATATGTCTAGTTCCTAGAGTAGAAGAAGTAGTTACAACGTGATACAAAGACATGTTTGATTATTGGAGTTATCCTTGTTAATAGTGTTTGTGGCTGAGCATCGATGAAAAACTTCAAGTGTCAAATCATGAAGTTATCACCCCTTGAAGAAAATTATGTGAAAGAAAATGGAAATGAGCATCTTGACCCTCATTCATTAATTTAAAGAGGGAGAAGAAGTAACTTGTATCCCTATTCCGTTGATGTCAAATGGGGGAAAAGGCTTATTAGGGAAGTTGTGATGACCCGTCCTGAGAAGAGAAATCCATTGGTGGCTCATGCAAGGCGAAGTGTGGAAGTAGCATGAGGGTTGGTCATCAAAACCGATAAATGATTATGTGTTGCCATCAATTCCAAAGGGGGAGATTGTTGTATAGTTTGCCTTTCTTGGATGACTAGTGGAAACAAGTGTATTTGGCATTGTCAGTAAGTATGTTCGCATTGATTTGAATGAAACTAGAATAGAAATTGGTGGTAACAAAGGTTGGCATTGGTGTGGTTTGTTGAGCTTAGGGCGAGATCCATGGTTGTTGCAGTCTCTGGTAGAGAACCATCATAGTAGCAGGCTTATTGAAGAAGATAATATATTATTAATATGGTGGTTGGAAGTTCTAGGCCTTCGTGGCACTCAGGGGGATTCCTATGGTTGCTACAGTCACTTGTAAAGAATCATCATAGTAGCAGGCTTAGTGGAGAACCCATCAAGAATATGACTATGATAGTTGGGAGACCCAAAATTTGGAGGAATTTATACCCAATTTGTTTAACTAATATGCTCTTGGTTATGCGATAGTTGGATAGTACTTTGAAAAATATTTCCAACGATATGTGAAAGTCCAAAAATGGTGCTAGGGAAAAGTTATAGCCATTGAAATTCAGGATCTCCATGGTCAAAGTTGCAGTGCATGGAAGCCCAGAAGCTTGGAAGGCCTGGAAGCCAATAACTTTATTTAAAAGAGATATAGGATAGAATTGAGCCATGGTAGCAGGTATTTCTCAAAAGCCCAAAAACCTAACAACCCATAACTTTATTAAAAGGTGATCTAGGATGGGAAGGAGTCAAGCTAGCAAGGGACAACAATTAACAGACCGTCAATTGATAGAGCCCGTAATAGAAATTTCCTGGAAGTGGAATGCTCAAAAGAAACTTCAATGGAGTGTTGAGCAAATAAAGCTAGCACATGGAGATTTTGTTGGCAATTTATAGTTCTGTGAAATGATGAAAGGCACACCGAGATCTAGGTTTTGCGGTGATTTTCATGTGATTTTGGGACCAATGGCCTTCGAGCTATTAATATATAAAAAACAATGTGAGGAATAATTTAAAGGAATTCAGGCTTAATATAAAGAAAATGGCACCAGAGCATGCCAACATTGCAAGTGGTGCATACAGGTGGGCCAAGCGGGAAGCCCATAAGCCCGCAAGGAGTAAGAAATTCATTTTAAAGAATTATCACTCACCAAGGGATCCTCGCTCCATCTCTATATAGACATGTGTATATGAGTGGGGCCCTATGAACAACTAAGTCATTTGAACAAGGTTATAATGACAATGGAGAACCGAGGTGTTATACGGAATTTATACCTATGAATAAGTACATCTTTTCTAAGTGGGTAGTTACACTTAGAACAACAGAAATAAAGTGGTTTAACCTTTTACTACAATAGATAGATGAGATGAAGGAACCTACTTGTGATATTTCACTTCTTTTCATCTCCATTGAATTGCTCCTGTCGCTCCCACTCAAACTGAATTCGCTCAGTTGGTACCAACCAACATAAACAAAATATGACAATGATAAAATTGTATGATCTATCTACTATAAAAAAAATTGGAATCGATAACATTTGAACATATATTCATCATAGATATAAACAAGAATATGGGAAAAGGAACAAACAACTTTATTGATTGATAGAAGGAGTTAAACCCAATTTGGTTCAATCTCGTGTCACTAATCCATCTTAGTCCAAACCCTCATCACACCAATAACACATCAATCCAGTACCATAACATTACTTGACAATGATCTCAAGTCTGAAACCAACATTATTTCTTTATAATCTTCAAATTCCAGCCCCTGATCACTATGATAAGTGGTCAATTTATAGGGAAATGCAAGTGGTTTCGTCATAAATTGGGCATTGAATGGTTTTCCAAAATTGGAGTTAGTTTCCATGGAGAAAGGGATGAGAGGATACAGCATTAATTGATCCATAGCCTATCCAAATTCGAGCTCATAGGATGAGATAAGAGTTGTGCATCCTTCTAGAATAATCTAGACTCAAGGAATATTCCCAGAATCCTATGTCAATTTCTCTCATCCTTGCCCAACATATGTCAAAGTGGGCTGAAGTTCACTGCAATCTAGGTCTAAATGGGCCTACCTACTCGGCAAGGTAGTTACCCTTAACCAAGGTTGCGCTGTAGTCCCAAGGAGGCATTTCAACAGGGTTTCAAGCTAGGAAACTTTCATGGATGAAAGCATTCAATTTCATGACTTGTCTAGGGCATGTAGCAACAAAATTAGGGTTTGATGAGCCCTAATTGTACTGAACTTATTTTTTGGGAGTGATATACCCAAATAGACCTGTAACAGCTTCCCCCTAAAGCATGAAGTCGAAAATGATAATTTCGTGTGGTATGCTTTACGACATGATGAAGAGGATCTGAAGTGGACGATGACCTGCATCAATTACAATACATAATATCATGATATCTTTGAATTTTACATGAATTGTTGAGGGAAGGCATATCCATACTCAGCATATAAAATATTCAATACTTGTACATAAATTAGATAGTCGTCCACATATATAGACCCATGATAGGATGACCATCTGTGTAAAGCCATCGTACAGATGATTTAGTACTCTCCTGAAATCGCAACCTGGATGGATGAAACAAGATCCAGGGTCCTCTATCTCATGCAATCATTTCCTCAAGTACGAGTCTAACCATGTGAAAATGTGATATGAAGCCAAACATGGGAAGACACCATCTGATTACCAACCAGTGATGCAAGTTGTTAACAGACGCAAGATAGATCAACGATAATGATAATGATTCTCAAGGTACTATAGTACATTCTGCATGGTGTGAGTAGATGTTTTGATGTCGAACACCATACAAACTATTTTGGTTGAAGGCATATGATGCCAACCTATCACCAGAAGTGAGAAGCTTTCCATTTATGTATGCAAGCCTTAAGGTACTGGAAGGGTGTTTCTATGTCAACTTCCTGGATAATGTGTTGATGTCAAAAAGAAGTGACTCATCATAAGAGAGCCTTGTTGTATCCTCCATCAATGACATGAAATGAGTGTAATGATTTTGAAGATAGAATGTGACTGAAAAACCAATGTTTAGGAATGGTGGTCATGAAAATGAAGGTTTATGAGTATTACAAAGGATGATGTTTACTGAGTGACTTCTCTTGAACATGTCAGTGACACTGAATGAATTGGCAACATTGACCCAATACCAAATTGATGGATGGTTTGATAGACCATAGGTATGATAACCATTAAGCAGATAACCCAACCCAAAGAGTCACAGAGATGAAGTGAAAGTGCCATGTTCAAGAGAAACTTGCTACCATAAAGTGATTTATCCCTTTTCCCATTTTGCCCAATCATCACTGATCAGTACCTCTCTATTTTTTCAAGCAAGCTTAAGGAGGATAACATATGCTTGTAGTATAATTCCACCCTTCTCGTGAATCCATCTCTATGTGATGTTTTAATGAGTCTAGCGAAGCTGAAACTCGGTCTTGTCATGATGGACAAGTTTGTCACTATCTGATGTTTTAATGAGTTTAACGACAATGAGAACTCAGTCCTTTTCATGTTTAGAGAGTTTGAAAAGGGACAAAAAGAAAAATCCACAAGTTCTTTCTCATAAATTTGTCTCTCAAGTCCAAAAAAGCATAAAATAATACAAGAGAGAACCTATTGACCATGTTCAATCAACGTATTCCTTTTTCGTAAGTAATCTATCTCAACCTGGAAAGGGGTTAAAATTATACTGAGTAGATGTTGTTTCCAATCCGTTTATGAGTTGAAAAGGACAAGCGCTCAAGAATCTTTTCATGTTTCAAGAGTTTGAAAAGAGCTTAAAGAGGATTCAAAGGGGGTTCCTTTTCAATGTTTAACAGAGCTCGAAAAAGACATAAGAGTATGCTCTATGGACAAAAGTAAAATTTACGATCATGGACATCAAATTGACTATGTCAACTGTAAACCTACTCAAAGAAGTACCAAACGGATTAAACATTCCTTTTTGATTGGTAAAAATAGGTAAAAAGTCTAGTTTATTCATTTAATGAACATGAAATAACCATAAAATAATAATTTACCAAGTCATTTTTACCATTTGATATTTACCATTTTGTTTTGTGCTTTGAACCAATTTTTACCTCAAACTTTAGCAGTTGATTGTGGGAGATTTTGTGGATCATTCTTCGTGCCATCAAGACCAGGTAGGAGGTCTACCTCTTCCCTTTCATTTAAGGTCACTCTTTTTCAATTTCAGGAAAAACAATTAGGGTTTTTGTGTCCCTAGGGAAAATATACCGTGCCCTAGGATCAACATAGCCCAATGCATTGAAAACAACATTGCAATGTTGTCAAGTAGAAGGGTACCTACTCTACAGTACATTGTCTCAAGACCAGGGCTACATTGGGCGCATGTTAGAAATTTGTTTCATCATTTTACCGAAAACCTCTTCAGTTTTTTGCATGAAATGGATCCTAACTAAGCCTATGGTGCTATTTCAGACTTTAATTGGATTAGAATGGCTATTACTTAGTGTGATAGAGAACATGAAGAATAGGATATGGTTTCCCTAAATGATCTTGGTACTGTTCAGGCCCTCAAAGACTGTGGGTTGCTAAAATATTTCAAGTTATATGGGATGAGGCAATAGTTAGAACTATTGCAGTTCTTGGTTTGTTCATGGGATCGAGTGGAAGAGGCTTTTCACATAGGGGGCAAAGTGCTCCCTATATTTATTGATGATATCTACTTTCTCGTAGGATTGTCGAGACGTGGTGCCCCCATTTCTCTTTCAAGTTCTTCTCATGGGGGTGAATCAATGAGGGACTACATTCGATAATTCTGTCAACCAGGTACACAACCTAGCAAATATGGGAAGGTAAATATCAGGGTTGTTTTTTATTTGCCCTTGCGAACAATCCTCTTTACTATCACAAAGTTGGCAAGTAGTGCGACACTTCATCTGGCAAATAGATCATACATACAATATGTGCTCGAGTGTCTTGAGCGAACTATATTCAGCTAGTGTGAGGCAGTACTTTCTTCAATGAAAGAGCAATTGACCAAAGTAAAGAGCAGAAAAATGAAATTTTTTTCCTATGGTTCGATCTTGATTGCTTTTACATTGGAGAGAATTCCATTGATGCAACCACAACATGTGTCACTAAGTTTAACTGCTCCCAGAGATCCATGAATGTAGAGATGGGTCAAATTTATGTCTAGACATGTTGGTCAGTCATCAATCTCATTTTCTACTGCATTCCTCAATTGGCTCCATCGACAACATATTATCATCGAGGAGAATCCATATGTAGGGATGGATTTTCGTGGAGATCCAAATTTGAGATTACCAATGGGTGCTCAATGAGGTGCTATAGGTAAATCATTTTTACCATGTGTTTTTGATTTTCTGAATTTTTACATGTTTTTGTGCTTTTTTATGTTTCCAAGACTAAAATAAAAAATTTCTCATCCATACACACGCTTGCACTGTTCTTCCAATTGGTCATCAAGAGGAGGCAGATGAACAAGTTAGGAGAAATGTTGGAAGAGAAGTTCTCTGGGATTTGAATTTGACCAAGACAAAGTTGCAGGATCATATAGAGGGGTTAAACCTCGATATACCGGATGTTGAGATCAAGGAGTTAACTATGAGAATGCATCACCATACTATTGGCGTACTTAGCCATTGGATGAGGCTATTATGCATGATAGCTCAGGCAGTGACATGTTATCATGAGCATCATTATATCTACTTAGGATGATTTATTGTATGCATTTTAGGTTTTGAGGTCAAATGACCAAAATGTCTTGGACACAAATTTTGTAAAAACTTTGAACATCTATCTATTTTACTTTCACTGTTTTTATATGGTTATGTGTAATCCTACTCAACTGTTGATGTGAATTAAAAATTTAATTTTTACATATGTCGTAAATGTCTGTTTAACACATAGTTTGCTAAAGAATCAGTCAATGTGTTAAAGTTCCTGGAAATGTGTTGATATTGAATGTAATTAAAATTTCTTTCCAAGAGAAGAACTCTAAGGAATTTACGATAAATATTTGGATTTAAGACAATATAAACATTCATAAGTTGTAGTACGAAAATTTGTGAGTCTAGTCTAATGATGATTCGACGAATGCCAAATGAAATGGCACCAGAGAGAAGTTTGATCAATTTGTTATACTCAACGATATTGTTCGTAGAACTACCGATACAAATCCCTTGAAAACTCACTAACTCACTACTTGGAGCAAATACGGCCCATGCTACAGAAGATAGTACTGCGTACTACAACTAGCACCATTGGCACAACCAGAAAATGGTTCCAAAGATTCTGACATCTGCAACAAATGCAAAGCGGATTACTTAACCACATAAAAACTTTAAAAGTCACACTGCGACATAGACACACAATCAACGCATATATACAGTGTTTTTACTATGCACAATCAAGCATAGTAACATTTAAGGTACAACCCATTTTGAGGCTGCGACAATGGAATTCCATCATAATCAACCAACTCGTAAGCGTCTTTTGCCAAAAAACACTTGACAATATAGTGACCCATCCATAGTGGTTCAACTTTTTCTGCTCCTAATTTATTGGCTTCCTGATCATAAAGTAAGACCATGTCCCCTTCTGATAATATGTGAGGCTTGAAATTGTAGTCATATTGCACCTTAATTTGTTTCTTATGTGCTTCGTTGGCCAATACAACTTCACGACCTGTTTCATCTATATGGATGAGTTCTAATAAATGTGCTTCCTCATTAGAAGTGTCAAGTAACAAGTCAATTGCAAGTTTTAGTGATGATATCTTGCATTGTATTGGCAAGATTGCTTCCCAAACATACACCAGTTGAAAAGGTGTCAATCCAGTTGCGTTTCTTATCGAGGTTTGGCAAGCCCACAAAGCTGAGGACAGGATTCGATGAAGCATTCGCTTAAGGATTTTGTTGATGGCTTAAACTTGTCCATTAGCTTATGGATAATAAGGAGTAGAACTATCATTTGAAATTCCTAACTTGGAAGTTAATTCAATCATCATGTGGTTCCAAAAATGTGAACCATGATCTATAACTATAGCTTGTGGTACACCAAACTATGCAACCACATGGTTGAAGAGAAAAGGTGTAGCTATCTCACCATTGTTATTTAATGTAGGCATTGCCTTAGCCCATTTTGTGAAATAGTCAATGGCGACAATAATATACCCATGGCCCCCAGCCAAGGGAGGGTTACATGTCATGAAATCAATTCCCCATTTTTTAATTGATCCAATAGCGACAATGGGATGTAGTGGTTGAGGTGCTCATTGAGTTTTACGGTCAAATATCTGGCATTCATGACAAATTCTAACAGAAGTAATGCAATCGTTAAATATGGTAGGCCAGAAATAACTAACACAAAGAATCTTTTGTACAGTAGCATAACGAAATAAATATCCACCACAAGCACTACAATGGAAATCATTCAAAACTTTCTCAGCTTCCTCATGTGTGAGGCACCTCCATAAAATTGTATTGATACCGTAACAGTAAAGGTGTCACCAATGATTAGATAATCTTTGGTTTGATATTGAATATGTGATTATTGTGACCAAGAGGTATCGGACCATAAATTTTGGGTTTGGAGATAGATTAGTATATCTCCATACCAAGGGTCAGATGACGAGATCAAAAATAGAGACTCATCCAGAATTGATAGTTTCATTGTTGTGTTAATGGCAGTAGAGGGAAGGTCGCAAATCTCGGCAAAAACTAGAGATTTCTTTGACTTGGATTTAATGAATTCCAAATCAAATTCCTAAAAAATTACGATCCAAGATGTATGTCATATGGTTGCAATCTGAAATGACAGTGGTCTTTCGGAGCAGGATATAATGGCAAAATATCTATATAGATTGAATGGTAACCAAAGCTAGCTTTTCAATGTAAGAGTACTTAACTTCCATATCATTGAGATTATGACTCAAATAATAGATCAGATGTTCAATCCCATCTTCTTCTTGGACTAAAACCATAGTAATGGTTGTATATGCAGTTGCGATATACATGAAATAATCGTTTTGATAATTAAGGGCATACATTAATGATGCTTGGATTAGGGTATCTTTGAGATCATCAAAGGAAGCTTGCGCAACCTGGTCACAATGGAAGGGAATTTCATTTTTGAAAAGATGAGTGAATCCTTCAGCCATTTCAACATAGTTGGGAATGAATCTCCTTAGAAATTTAGCCTTCCGTTGGAGTCTCTATAACTGAAGTAAATTGGAAGGCAGAGGTAGATCAAGGATTTCTTTAACCTTTAAGGGGTCGAGTTGAATTCCTTCTTTAGACACAACGAAACCAAGAAAATGACCAGAACCAACAAAAAACACACATTTATGTGGATTGAGTCAAATTTTGTAGTGTCAGCACCGTAAAAAGATGGATCTCAAATGTTGCAGGTGATCAGCCCATTTCTATGAATGAGAAGGTAAATCATCTCGATAAGTTTGAACAATGTGTTCGATGTCGTAGAAGGCATATTTCATTGCCGTCTAAAAAGTTGCCCCAATGTTATTCAAACCAAAAGGGAGTTTCCTATATGAGAATCTTCCCGAGGAAAAAATAAAGGAAGTTTTATATTGGTCTTATGGGCAGATATTGATTTGATTATAGCTGGAAAAACCATCCATAAATGAAAATATTTCACACCCAGCACATCATCAATTATCTGGTCGATAAAGGGAGTGGGATAGTTGTCTTTTGAGCAAGCATGATTAACATCCCTATAATCAACACACACTCATATTGTTCCTTGCTTCTTCATGATAGCAACAAGATTGGAAACCCAATCACTAAGAGGAATGGGGTATATGAAACCAGCATGCAAAAGTTTTTCAACTTCTGCATTTATGGTAGCAGCCTTCCTCGGATGAACAGGATGTAGGCATTGTTGTACTGGATTGATATCAAGATACATTTTAATTTCGTTTTCAACTATACTAGAATCAATACTTAGCATTTCCTCATATGACCAAGAAAATATATTGTGGAATTCACAAAAAAGAGCACAGTGAGTTTCAACTTCTGATGGAGAACAAGATTTTCCAAAATGGATGTTTTCTACAATTCCAGATTTCGTCGAAATATCAATAGAAATGGTTTCTATTATATTTGATAAGTTTTGTTCGGAGTCAACTGTGTCTATAAATACAGAATTCGAAAGGAAATCAATGATTGAAGGGTGATTTTGGTTCATTTTGAATATATTCTATGTGATCTAGAAGATGGGATTGATGATGATAATTTTCTCATGGTTCTTCTTCTATCATCATTGATTGGATGATTCCTTCATAATTACAAAATGTACATGAAAAAGGATCAGAGGAAGTACCATATTCTAACAAGCAATCAACACATACAATTGGTGATGATGGATTTGGATTTGCAGCACAAGCCAAAGAGATTGATTGTTACGTGATCTCAATGGGGCTTAGCAGTGTTGTTTCATTACACATGTCAACTTCAGAATTATTGGAAGTATTCCATGAGTCAGATGAAGTGGAAGATATCATGTGACATGTCTCATCTTTTGCAACTTCCGCCATTTGTGATGGTCATGGTAGCGAAAAAGTGCACATTAGGGAATAATCTTTGAAGAGACCTACTCCAATGTTCTGAAGAGATAGGAGGCGTCCATGAACTAACAAAGTGCTTCTAGTTTCCTTTGAACTAGAGTTGAAGAAGGCAATTTGATCAATTACTATGATTCTGCCTTTATGAGGGAAAGCGTTCATATGAAAGTATGTCGAAACCAAAGCAGCCATAGCGTAAAACCACATTCCTCGTAGTAAAATATTTTAATCAAGGGGTTTGTCAACGACCTCAACTTCAACAGTTATATTTTTTCCCCCTAGCTCTATCTACGGGTTAGTAAAAATTCAACAAGGTGTATAAGTGCGACCGTCAAAAGCTTTTAACATCGTAGGTGATCATGAAAAAGGTGGTGAGCCAAGTGTTTTCCAGCAATTCATTGACATGATACAAGTAGATGCACCTCCATCAACAATGGTTCAGTGAAAGTGTTTATTCAAATCTTTTACTTGGATCAAGAATGCTGACTATGCTAGTAATTGTGGCATATAATCCGAATGGTTAAAAACCATGAGTTTGGAATCCGTTGGATCAATTCCACCAATTGTTGACAATAAAGCCTTCTTTTGGGAGGGACAATTTTGAAGCGCATCAAGCGTCAACATAGCCGAAGGTTACTATGCCAAATATTCTACTATGTTATAATTTTTCACTACTCGAGCTCGAGGGTTGAATGTATATTTATGAACAACACCTTTAGTCGATTTTATTGTTAACTCTGGGGCTGGTGGAATGGAGTCAGACGAAGTCAAAGTCGAAGTATTAGGTTGATCTATAGCTTGGTTATTCGGTGACAATGGTGGATTACCGTAATATTTACTTCGAGAAGTCACCAAAACATCAGTCTTAGGCTTAGTGGAAAATAGCATAAGCACTTGTGAAGTGGAAGCATGATCTGTAGCAACCAAATGATTCTCTAGGTTTGGAAAAAGGTCTGTCAACACAACAGATGTACTAGAAGTCTTAAGAAGTTTTGAGACTTCTAAGTAGTGAGGACAATCTCATGTAAAGTGCTCCTCATTACAAATTAAACATGGGTAGTGAGTTTTCCTAGCAGGAGAAGAGGAATCAGATGATTTCTCTTGGGGGGGGGCGAGGGGATTTTGTTTCTTTTTTGTTTTCCCCTTTTCCTTGCTTCCAGGTTTCTTTTCATTTTTATTTTTGTCAGATGACATGCCATTTATTTCAGAAGCAAGTGTATTATCAGGTGCATTTGAGGTTTGATTCAAAATAGCAAGTGTTTGACTAGATGGTCTACTTGTTTTTTGAGTTCTTGAAGAACCTATCACACCGTCATTGGCATGAGATTCCGTACTAGATGGAGGTGGTGGAATAGTAAAATCTGGTCTAGGTGCATTTGGAATATTATCATAGAGCGTGCTAGACTGAGTGTAAATCAAGTCTAAGTATTGGGCACGAGAAATTACTTGCTCTTCAGTAAAAACTCCTCCTTTAGCCACATCCTCGGTGATGGATGGAACAAGGATTTGATAAAATACTCAGCTAAAATCTAATCAAAAACAAAAAAATTTACCATTCGACGATTACAACTCCACTCATGAATATGATCAGAAATGTGAGTAGCAGTGGTCTGTTTAAAGTTGGTCAACAATTCCATTCCAGTTTCATATATGATGGGTAACTGGAAGTGGGTTAAAAATTTAGTGGCTAAGGATGTGAAGTTGTCAAATGAAGCTTGTGGTAATTCAATATACCACTTTGCAGCTGGACAAGTAAGTGTTCGCTCGAAAAGATGTAGTCTTACTGAATCATCATTTAGGTATTTGGATGAACACCATAAAGAAAAAATCATAATGTGATTTGACAGATCTTCTGCAAGGTTTCCATTGAACTTAGGAATATCATAAGGCAATTTATGTGGAATCACCAGCCACCAAGGTGCATAAAGAATGCGATCATTGGTAAGCTGATTTAAATCTGGTAATTCAAATGTTGCAGCAAAAGGAAATTGTTGGTTTAGGTTGGGTTGAGCATAACTAGGGCAAGATGGAATTTCTTGGGAAATAGTCCTTTTCATACCAACATAAGGAATCTGCAACTCGTAACCTTGATAGGGGTAGGTTTGTTGAGCATATCTAGTATAAGGTGGTTGTTGGGCACCAAGATAATTTGTTGTTGTCCAAACCCAGCATAGGCTTGTTGACCAAGTCTGGGGTAAGTTTGGTAATGTTAGAATTGACGTTGTTGATATTGTGGTTGTCATGGTTGTTGATGTAACAGTTGTTTCCCACCAATGTAAGTTTGACCACGTTATGAATATATTAGACTAATATAAGTCTGAGTCATCCCAGTTAATGGTAAACTAGCTTGAGGTTGTTGGATTCCAAAAAAAACAGTTGTTGTAAAATGGCCTTAGAAGACTGAATCTGTAGACTTGAAACTTGAGGGTCAGAGGTTAAAGGACCAGCTTGCAAAGGTTAAAATACAATCAACTAAGCTTATGATTGTGGTAAAGTTTTAATGACATGCATAGTAGGTATGGATGAAACAAATTGCATTGGTTGTGATTGATACACAAGCCTTGGTTGAATGAAATTATAGGCTGCCCCTAACAAATAGTTATTCTATAATAACTTGGACCTAATGATGACAGTATATTACCATATGATTGCCCCCAAGAAAATGGAGGATAAGCAGATTGGGCATATTTTTCTCCATATGGAGGTAATCTAGTGTAAAGTGGATACATTGCATGGTATCCAGATGGACCAGCTTGATATTGACTCAATGGGTCAAACTGTTTAGTATCCGTAAGTGAAGAACTAGGTAAAATTCCAATGGATGACATGGGTGAAGACCATGGACTAGAAGCAACACTAGAGTGACTTCTAGATAATGATTGGTAACCTAGTGGGATGGATGGACCACCATACAGATGTGACTCGGGTGTTGTGGTAAAAATCAAAAAAGTAACGACAATAAACGATGTCATAGTTGTAACAGATGATACAATTTGGGTTGTTGTTTCAACCATAGTCAAATGACCCAATAAATTTCCTAACGAATCTATGGGAGTTTGAAAGTAAACATTATCAAAAGGAGCAGTTAACTAAGGATAAGAAGGGTAAAGATAAAGCCCTGGTCCAAAACGATTTGGAGTTCTGGGTGAAGTTTCTTCTTCAAATTCCTCTTCAATAGCAATCAAACCAGGTGGAAGGATTTCACTGTCAGGTCCATAATCAATTTCTGGTGCTTGAATTTGTAGTAAAGGAGAAGCATCAATAGTTACAGATGTCTGATTATAAACCGATCGATCATCTTTCGGTATGGGGACAACTTCTGATTGTTCAACTTTGAGATCCAAGTGTTCTAGTAAAAGAACAACGTGTCTAGGATGAATTTCTTGAACAACTTCTAGTTCAGAAGTAATTTCTGGTTAAACTGTGATAGGTTCAAGATCCACTTCCAATTGAAAAGATTCAAGTTCAGAAGTAATTTCTTGTTGAACAACTTTGGGTTGAGGATCAACTTCTTGTTGGACAACTTCAGTTACTGTTTCACTAAGTTCACTTTTAGTGTCCTCAGGTAATTGTAAAGGTTCCAGTCCAGTAGCAGATAAACCAGTAATAGTAGGAGTAATTGGGATCTTAGTACTTACCAGTATAAGTGACTCTAGTAAATCATATGAATAACTAGAAGTTTGTGATTTACTGAATTCAGTTAAATGAGACTACTTTTCTCCACTAGATGTAGCTTCAGGCGGTAGAGGCGGTTTACTCGCTGTCCTCCACGAACGACAAGGTAAAGGTCGATTTTCCTCCATGATTTGTAATTTATTTTATTACAAAAAGAAATAAACAAAAAGAGGGTAATCTAGGCAAAAGGATTACCAAGTAACTATGAACTTCAATATACTGCTTTAGTAAACTAAGGACTTAGCATACGTGCAGACAATCTCCGCGAATAGTGTTTTCCTTATATCACAATATACAAGGTGGCCGACTTAGTTACCTATGGATGGATAGAAACCTAATGTAGTCCTCCCATATATACCCGAAAGTACGTGGAGGCCCAATTTGTGTTAGCATTGTCTAATTCGAAACTGCGCAGTGATACAAAGAAAATTTTAAGGATGAAAAATTTTCTTGAAGTTTAGAAACATTGGCGAATCTCACTAATCCCTAATATGCAAACTATAAATTTTTCAATGATATATTTGTAAAATTATTCAAAATTATAATGATTTATCATATAGCCACTATATAATGTTGGCGATTTTTAAGGTAAAATAATTTATATTCTAAAATTTGGGCGAATCATCTTTTATAAAAATTGGAAATTGGCGAATCGTTTTTTGGAAAAATCATGGAAAATTAGCCCACTGGGTGAACATTAGCCCCTAAAATTTTCCATGCAGTGATAGCATTCCTTTATACTTTTCATACTATAAAACCGCCATATATACCTGAAAGTACATGGACAAGCTACGATATACTTATGTACGTGGAATGAGGTATCACACTCGGAATGTATCATGG
This sequence comes from Pinus taeda, assembly GCA_000404065.3. NCBI lineage: Eukaryota > Viridiplantae > Streptophyta > Pinopsida > Pinales > Pinaceae > Pinus > Pinus taeda. The sequence continues at coordinate 728,929 of APFE030287826.1, read as the reverse complement.
ACTATTAGCAGAAGCTACTATGTTTAACGATGCTGGAACATGTCTCTAGCCTAGACCTCTAAATGTTATGCATTAAGTTACAATTCTTGATTAGGTTAATTAAGATAAATTTTAGTTGATCTTGTTTAAAAGTTTTCCTTTTAGGTTCATCATGTGATGTCTCTGAAACTCCTAGAATGAAACTAAAATGTGAAACATTATTTTCATTTGATTTAAACAATGAAAACCGTAACTAAAAGGGATAGAGCAATCATAATCTTTAAACGAAGAGCATAGATCGCATCTAATGCAACTTTCCCTATGCCAATCCTACAAGCATACACAAACTTCTAAATGAATTATCCATTTTTTTCTTTTCATTCCTTTAATGTTCAGATGAACATAAGGAAACTAAATGCACAAATGATCAATCAATGCTTTTCATAAGAAAAAAAGACTTTACGACAGTTTCTTTTTGAAAGAAATGAAGACTTTATGACAATTCTTTTTCTGAAAAGACTAATCGATGTAAGCTAACTTTCAAAATGAATTGATAATGATAATAAATATCTTAAGAAACATTAAACAATCAAGGACAAACTAAGTCTAGGAGAAGAAATGAAAATTGATTTCAGAGCCATAGAAAACATTGATCTTTCAACAAACAACATCAGAAGAAAATTTAGAAAAAAAGAAAAGAAAAATATGGGTTTGTTAGCTCGATATGGATAAGCACAACCTTGAGTGGGAGACAGTGCACTGCAATGCATTGTCCCTAAGCTAAGGTGGCTCTGTAACACACTGTGTCAAGACCCACACTGCATTGGTGCTAGAGAGTCCAATCATGAAACATTTAAGTACTTTTTTTACCAAAAAACACTTCATTATGACTAAAAAAAGATCAATGTAGTCAAGTAAAGTCTACTAGGATGTAATATGATAAGGGTAAAATACCAGGAACGATGGTCGTTCCCCAGTATGGTTGCCAATTCGTTATATAGAATATATACCTATGGATAAGTACATCTTCCCTAAGTGGGTAGTTCCACTTAGAACAACAAAAAGAAACTGGTTTAACCTTTTCCTACAATAAATAGATGAGATGAAGGAACCTACTTGTGATCTTTCACTTCCTTTGATCTCCTTTGAATTACTCTCATCGCTCTCTCTCGAACTAAATTTGCTCAATTGGTACCTACCAACATAAACAAAAGACGACAATGATCAAAGCATATGATCTATCTACTATAAACAAATGGAATCGATAGCATTTGAACATATATTCATCATAGATATAAACCAGAATATGGGAAAAGAAGCAAACAACTTTATTGATTGATAGAAGGAGGAGTTATACCCAATGTGGTTCAATCTTATGTCACTCATCTAGCTTAGTCCAAACCCTCATCACACCAATAGCACATCAATGTAGTAGCATAACATTACTTGGCAATTATCTCAAGTCTCAAACCAACAATATTTCTCTGCAATATTCAAATTTCAGCCCTTGATCGCTATGATGAGTGGTCAATTTATAGGGAAATGCAATTGGTTTTGTCATAAATTGGGCATTGAATGGTTTTCCAAAATTGGATTTAGTTTCCATCGAGAAAGGGATGAGAGGATAAAGGGCTAATTTATCCATAGCCTATCCAAATTCAAGCTCATAGGATCAGATAAGAGTTGGGAATCCTTCTAGACTACTCTAGAAACAAGGAATTTTCCAAGAATCCTATGTCAATTTCACTCATCCTCACCCAAAACAGGTCAAAGTGGGCATAAGTGCACTATAATGTAGGTCTGAATGGGCATGCCTTCTTTGTAGCGCAGTTACCCATGACGAAGGTTGTGCTGGTGTCCCAAGGAGGCATTTTAGTAGGGTTTCATGCTAGGAAAATTTCATGGATGAAAGCAGTCAATTTGATGACTTGTCTGGGGCATGTAACAAAGGAATTATGGTTTGATGAGCCCTAATTATACTAATTTGATTGTCGGGAGTGATGTCCCCAAATAGACCTATAACATGGCGGCAGAAAAAGGTATAAAAGGGAATTTATCCCCCACAGGCCAACAAAGGACTCTAGCACCTAAAGTCCTAGCCGAAGGTCACACCACCTGGTCCTATAATGCAAAATAGGTAAAGGTGTCAAGTGAAAGGTGTTAAAGTCAAATTGGGCCAGGTAAGAAACTCGTGAGATTGTAAGGTTTAAGAAATTCCATTTGACAAAATTTTACAAGCACCAAGGCATTCAAGCCTCCATCTCAGTAGTGGCATAAAAATATAAGTAGGGTCCAACTATGGGCTAAGCACGAGCATGAGGGTTCATGAAGTGGAAAACCATGGTCACCATAAGTTTAATGATGAAAAATAAGCCCTTATAGCTATAAGAAGGGGAGGTTCCCATGAGATATTCTATGCTGGTTTTGCAACATAATTTTAATTGACGAGACGACATCTCTTTGGTCTATGTGTCATATTTGCAATAAACTTATGAAAAATGGATATCATGGATCTCTTAACATCATGTTATAGGATTATTTTATGTTTTCCTCCTTCATTATTACATTTTCAGAGAGAAAATAATTATAAGAATTAGATATGGTAAAAAAATGCTATGATCAAATGAATATTCCTTGTGTGCATCTAACCACCTCTTGCCAGCCAATCAAGAGATGAATACAATCATCTAAGAGGTTATCTACATGAAATATGTATATGTCACTTAGATAAACCCTTAGGGTGTGTTACGTCCAACGATAACCTTCTGTGATGAGCACTTCATGGTGATGAGGGATGGACTCATTGTTTTCCCCCACTATATGCTTCACTATTGTGTGCACCCCCTTCCAATCCCATTGGAAAAATTTTAGAGTTCACTCTCATATACTATAAATTAATATAGGGTACTAGATTAGCTGATCAAACAATATTTTCCAACTATGCCATCTCAGAGAGATTGAGATAGAGATGCATTCCATCTTCCATTGCCCCATTTATTATGAGATCCATGGGAAATTCCATTACTTGTTGAAGAGGATCAAGATTCTATCCAATTTATTTTGGTACTCATACTAAAGATGTCTATCCCTTTACATGTAGGTTATCAAACTTTGTGCCCAATTTCTTTAGCATCCTACTAAACCAAATTTGACTCAATAGATTACTTCCTTCTTTAAAATGTTCCCATCGGCTATGAGCACCATGAGATAAAATCATCACAACATTGTCTTTGACATAGGTCCAAAATACCACTCCCCCTCCCCAGAGACCTCAAAGACATCATGAGGTAGGATGTCTTATCAGATGGCCAGAAATATAACCTAAAATTCAACAAAAGGTTACTTCTTCTAGGAAGCAAGGTAATAGAGGGTCCATATATTACCCTTTCTCCTCCTTGAGGCACCATTACATCTTGATTTTTTTCATTGAGGCTTGGGTGTTAGGAGAAATTAATCTAGTGGACCATGACCTAATCCCTAGATCCCTTCCATATGTACATCTCCCTCTTATTATGACCACCTACACATGGAGTCATTGGTTTTCCATGTTTTAACATATATACCTGATGTTTTACTTTACTTATTGTTCTTTATATAAGAGACATTTTGTTATTCTTTCTTTGTATTGACATCATTTTACTCAAAAAAACCCATTGACCTACTTTTGTGGTGATTTTTTGGACATTAATAAAATATATTAATTTATCTTATATTATCAATTTGAAAACATGTGATATGTTCTGTATGATAAAAATTATAGAAGTATAAATATAATCAATGCATATTCTAGAATTCTTCCCTTCCCCACTTTCCTACCCACACACACATAGAGACACATATGATGATGATGATCCAATATAGTTATTATATGTTTGATGTAAACGTGTATTTACTTGTAGCTATTACATCTTGAGTGAACAACTATCAGGATTAAATATTGGAAGTTAAGGTTTGACGTATTATTTTTCATTCATTACAGCTCATGGGGGAAACTCAATTAGAAATTTCCATGTTATGAATTACTATGTAAACCATGTGGTTCGAGGTTCAAATTCCTTGTAGGTCAATCTAACAAAAGGAAAAAATTATTTTGAATCCAATAAATTTGAGTTGTCAATGTTTTTAACTGATAAAATCTCACGTGTCAGTGATTTCTAAGGCTTGGTTTTCCTTACCTAAGACTTGTTCATCTTATCTACAACATGTTCTAGCTTGCCAAAACCTATTCTAGCTTGCCAATAACAATTTCTAGAAGTCTAAATATTTTTGTGTCGATATTGTGTATTTTTACATCCTACCCGAGGCCTGTTCAACTAAACACGTGTTATTTTCGAAACCCATGATCAACTATGTAATTTGTTTGTTTTTAAAATAATATTCATTGTACAATGTACCTATGTTGGATCTCAACAATGTTCCCTATCCCTTGATACCTCTTCGTCTGATTGCAGCTAGTTTACATGTTATTCCCCGCTGATTTGTTCCTTGTGTCCTGATCTATAAGAACATAAATTATAATTTTGTGGGACTCTATTAATTTATTTCGAATAATAAACTTTCGAAAATATGAACCACTATATTAATTAGTATTAAACAAGTTGAACCAACATAAATTTTATATGCATGTCAACTTTCTCACTCTTACTTGACTCATATATTTCCTTTTGTGTGCCAATGCATCCGTTGGCCAACATACCCCATTGACATGATACCAAAATACTTCAATAATGCTTACCTCACCTTCAACATTTCCTAAGTTCTAATAGCTACCATTGTTCTAAGACCATGTTAGTAAAAATGCATACAACAACTGCAAACTAGCAAAATGAGAGTAAAAGCTTAAAAATGCTTAAAAATATCTTTTTTTTGAGTTTTTACATTACCACATGAAAATGGAAATGGTTCATATTCCACTTAATTTGTGGCTAATTCAAAGTCTAAACTGATTTAAATTTATAACACATTGGCTTTATTTAACATGTACTATCTAATTTAAATAACTAAAATACTAGTTATGACCATTATACTTATACTTTATAACTATAAATTATTTATAGACATGATTTTATAGCATTCTGCAAGGTTATACCATATTCTAGTTTGTTAAGAAATGAAATGTAATGCTCGAGGACCAATTTAGAAAGATTGGAAGTGGTTCTATAACAAGTGTTTTTATGGATTACAAGACCAAAGAGTTATATAATAGAATCCAACTGAAGGCCAAATTATAGAATGCATTAATAAAAGATGGACCATAAAATATTTTTAATCTAAATAGATTGGGATATATATGTTGGATAGTTGGTATTGTGTCAATGGCTAATGGAAGAAAGTTTGTTCGCATTGATGTCAAAAATCATGTTAGGATGTGTTGGACAGTTGACATTACAAGTACATGTTTTGACATTGATTTCAACTAGAAAAACGTTGAAGTTGGTGGAAGAATATGTTGGCATTGGTGTGTGTGGTGTGTTCAGCTCAGGCAGAGTTCCATGGTTGATGCAGTCTCTAGTAGAGAACCGTCATAGTATTAGGCCTATTGAAGAATTTTAATACTATGTCTATGATGGTTAGGAGTCCTAGGGTTTGGAGGCATTCGGGAAGAGTCCTATGGTTGCTACAATAACTTGTAGAGAATCACCATAGTAGCAAGCTTAGTGGAGAACTCATAAAAATATAATTGTGAAGGTTGAGAGCCCCAAAATTTGGAGGAATATTTTCCCTATATTTTTAGCTCCAATTCTCTTTGTTATGGCATAGTTGGATAATTATTTGAAATACATTTCCAATCATATGTAGAAGTCCAGAAATGGTCCATGGGATCAAAAGTTATGGCCAATCAAAGTCAATATATCCAAGGTCAAAGTTGTTGTGCCAAGAATCCTAGAACCTGGGAAGGCATGGAAGCCTATAACTTTATTTAAAAGTGATTTGGGATAGCATTGAGATAGGTTAGTGAGTATAGTGCCTGAAGGCCTAGAAGCTCGAAAGCCTCAAAACTTGGAAGCACGTAACTTTATTAAAAGGTGATCCGGGATGGAAAAGAGTCAAGCCAAGAGGGGATTATAATTGATGGACCATCAATTGACAAATCTTGTAACATGGATTTCCTAGAAGCGGAAATCCCAGATGAAATTTCGATGGAGTGCTTGGAAAATAGAGCTGAGAGACAAATATTTTCTTGGTAGTTGAGAATTCCATCAAATGAAGAAAGGCACACCTAGCTCTAAACCTTGAGATGGCTTTCATGTTCTTTGGTGACCAAGGGCCTTTGAGCTATTAATAAACAAAAACCAACGCAAGCAAGCATTTAAAGGACTTCAGGCCAAATACAATGAAAATGGGCTAGGATAGGTTGACGCTGGAGGTAGTGAATGAAGGTGGGCTAGGTAGAAATTCCATAAGCCCATAAGTAGTATGGAATTCATTTTAAAGAATTGTTTGGTACCAAGTCATCTAGGCTCCATGTATGTAGTGAAATGCAAATATGAATGGGGCCCTATGAATGGTTAAGACATTGGCACAAGGTAATACCGACAAGAAAGAACCGGGGGGAAAAAGATTTATATAAGGGAATCCAGTCCCCCGAGACGAATAAAGGAGTCTAACACCTAAAGTCGTAGTTGAAGGTCACACCGCCTAGTCCTATGATATAAAATAGTTAAAGGCACAAAGTGAAAGGTGCTAAGGTCGAAGTGGAACAGACTAGAAGCCTACGAGCTTGTAAGTTTTAAGAAATGTCATTTGCGAAAATCTTATAGGCACCAGGGAATTCAGCCATCCAACCTAGCATTGACATATAGATTTGGGTAGGGCCCAACTATAGGTTAAACTCCAGCATGATGATTCATGCATTAAAAAACCATGTGAATCAAAGGATTAATAATGAAAAATAAGCCCTGATGCTATAATAAGGATAGGTTCCCATGATCTATTCTATGGTGGTTTCGCGACATATGTTTAATCAATGAGTTGGAAACTCTTTGGCCTATGTTTCATATCTGACAATGTGCCTCAGTCATGGATGAGTCAAAAGCTAGATTTGAAAACTGATGGCATTAGTTATTGTAAAGAAACATTGAGTGAAGAAAAAAAGACCATGACACATATGAGTAAATCAATGGAGCTTGTCTTGAAAGAAAGTTAGTAGTCCTTGAGCTTTATTAAACACTAATGAACAATTGATGGAAAATATGGCTAGGTTCAAAAGCTTTGATCACAGCTCAAAAATCCCCGCCTTCGGTACACTTAGAGCTCTGTGAAAAACTAAAGCATGGAGAGCCTCCTTGAGTATCCACGTTGACAGATATTTAATTCTCAATATGGAGAATCACATAGGTTCCAATTGTTTGAATTGATTGTGTTGTATCTAGCGTTGTTGAGTATCAATGGAGAAAATTCTCAGGATCCCATGCTCAGTGTTTAATATGATAGTAGTGGAAGGTAACTAGATGTTACATCAGGATGGAGAACCATGCTTAGAGTGCTATTTTCCAGTGAAATTTTCAACAAGGACAATATCAATCACCAGTAGTAGTGAAATAAAACCCATGATTGTCATTGAGCAAGTAGGGGATGCAACATTGTGTAGTGTTCTGAGTGGATAGATCTGAGTGTGAGCATTGTTGAGGTGAGAGGTTGAGTGTGCCTTTGCAGAAGGAAAGGCTGAAAGTGGGCCTAATCTACTGAGAAGGCCAAGAGTGCCTAAGGAAGAGTGTTGAGAATGAGTATATGCTACTAAGATGAAAGGGCTAAGAGTTTAGTGTATGCTGCATCATGTTGAGAAGAACAGAGGGCTAAAATGGTAGAGGAGAACAGAGAGCTCATATCAGGAAGAGATGTTTCCATTTATAGTAAGCATAAAGTTCCTTATTGAGTGTAGGTTGGAGCCTCCATATAGGAAGTTGGTGCTTCCATCTTAGTGAGTGTCTAAAGAATGCTTAAGGGTTGGTGCCTCCCACAAGTTTGTGCTCACATAAATCCAAGGAGCTACAAGTTGGTCCTTTATATGGTGCTTTTGGTAAGCTAATCAAGTGTCTACAATAGGAGGAAGTTGGTGCCTCATCGTGGTGGGTTCTAGAAAGAAATCTAAGGGAGTTGGTGCATCCTTTGAGTGGTGGCTCAAAAACAAAATTGATGTAATAGAGTAGGTGCTCTTATTTACATCATAAAAGCAAACAATATTTGGTGGTTTTTCTCATGGAAGGGTTTCCATGTTAAACATTTATGTCACATGTGTTTTTTCTCATGATGTGTGCTTGTGTTGATTGATATGGTTGCTACTATGATTTGGTAATGGTTTCTCACATAATGGATTGCAATTTTCAATGTGAAAAGATAAATTGACATAAGAGTTTAAATTAGCCTTTATATTGATTCACCCCCCACCCCCTCTTAGTATTAAACATTCTTTCCAATAATTCATATCAGAGCCTGGTTCCTTTAAGGACAACTTAACCAATTGAAGATAGATCAAAAGGAAAAAATGGCTAATCAAACTTGGCTTACATCAGAAGGAGTTCCATTTTTAAATTTATCAGAGTATGTACTCTAGAAGGTTAGAATGGAAGCCTATTTAATGGAATTTTATGTTGATGTATGGTGTTACATATTGAATGTAGAAAATAGTAAGAATAATGGAGAAGCCGAGGAAGTCATGAGGAAAGGGTTGTCTACACCAGATGTTGAAAAAGTAAGACATTATGAGACAACAAAGGAAATGTTTGACAAATTGCATGTCTATGTGGAGGAGAAAGCCATAAAAATAAAGGACATTGATGAACCTTGTTACTCAAGAAGTGAACTTGAATTTGTAAAATATATTGCCAATAAGAAGAATAAAGCATCCCAGTGAAGAGATGATGAGAAGACTAAGGATCTTTCTTCCAACAAGAAAATTGTTGATCTTCACACTAAACATGAACAAGAAGATTTGGATGAAAGGCTAGGATGCTCAGAAGGTACGTTATTGATATGTGATAAATGCAAAGAAATCGATCAACCATCATCTAGATGTTCATGTAAATAACTTGAAGATAGAGATAACCATGCACCCAATAGTGAAGATAGACCTACCTTAGTAGCAATAGTAGAAGAAGATACCTTTCAAGAGGAAGACTCAGTGAAGAAATAAAGGAGACATCCTATGCATGTTCTCATGTAGGAGATAATAAGAGAATCCTTGGGAGTGATGAATATGGGATACTTATTAGACCCATGGAGGATACCATGGTCATAGAGAGAAATATAGATCTATGTGGTGGCTCACCTATCAACTCTAATAGAGAATATAAGGATCTAGATGAATGGATCTATTTTAGAAAGAAGTTGATCTTTTCTCTAAAAATTATCAAGTAGATACCATAAACAAATCTCAAGCAGGAGGATGAATTGACAAATTATGAGCTTGAGAATGAAAATTTTATAAAAACAATAGTTGATCTAAATTCTCAACAAGAATAGGAGGCTTGCAAACTAAATGGTGTGTTTACCAATAAGCTGCAAGATAAAGGAACCATTTGTGAAAGATTACAATTTGAAGTAGTATAATTGAGACATGACCTAGAAAAGAAGCAACAGTAGGATAATGAGAAGCAAAATTAAGGAAGAAGGATGAACACCCAAAAAAATTACAATTGTATGTTAAACAATAATAGCAAGGAGAGAAACCCGGATGCGGGTGTCAACCTGTGCATTTAAGTGACATGTACCGGCCACGCGCAGTGTACAGAGGGCCACGACATAGGCAGACGGAATTAACAGGTAATGGGCTTGCTTCCACCCCAAGAAAATTTAATGGACTTCAATGCCCTTCAATGAGATTTGGTTCCTGAGGGATAGTTGATAGTTTTTAGAGGATGGCGGAAACATTCGAACAGGTTAGTTTGCACTTGCAGCAAGAGAACTCTGGCTCAGGAATGGTAAGGCACGCATATCATTTCAGGGTAGAGGAGGGAGGCTCTGGTGGAAGCAAGCCTACCCTCAAGACCATTCCCTGTACAGTTCATGCTTTTAACTCTCGGTATTTACGGGAGGTCTCGAGGTTTGATGCTGTGTTGCAGTGCGACAGGGGGAAATTTCTGAACCGCCAGTTTTCCTCAGGCAATTCTAAGGGGGAAAGCGGAATCTTGAAGGCACTGCACATTCCTCAAGTAGCATTTGATTATCTAGTTTTTATCATGGCTCTCCGCACGCGTGCAACTCCTCGCCGTGGTCACAACTATGGGAAGAGGGGAAGCTCAGGAAGCAGGGGCCATTCCAGCCCCCGACGCATCTCTTTCCTAGCCTGTGCGTCACCTCCTTCGTTTGAGTCGGAAGATTCCGAATTTGCCATTAGTAACTCGGTGCAATCGGCGAATTTCCATTACAGGCGCAGGACCAATAAGCCCTTTGTCAAGGCTCTGATTACTGTGATTTTTTCAGAGGAGGATGATGAGGAGGGAAGTTGGAAGGCAGAAACAGAGGAAAAGTCGCCTCCCTCCTCGGATAATTCAATGCAGAATAAGGATTTGGCAGACAGCTCTTATAGCCCTGAGTCCCAGAGCAGGCTCGAAGAAGAAAGTACCCTTGGGTACTCTTAGGAGCAGGCAGAAGCTTTAAGGGAAATTGGTAGTCTGAAAGGCAAAGAACCTATGGAAATTTCTCAGACTCCCAAGGAAGCTCAGCTTGAAGTGCAAGTCAGCAAGCAAGTATCACCTCAGAGCAATGCGCGGGACAAGGAACCTGACGACTCCTATGCTAACATCGTGTACCTAAAGTTGCCGCCTGGAATCAAAAGAATTTAAGACATCCCGGACGGGATGGAGGTGACATGGGAATGCGACCCGGACAGAGAAGCAGAGGACCGCCAGAAGAATCTCAAGTAATGTTCGTGGTTCTGGGGGTAAGCCTTCGGCTCCAGGTGCAAGGAGTTTTTGTTTTTGCTATGTCTCTGTGTTGTTTAGACTTTGTGCTTAAGGTTCGACTTCATCCGTGGAGCGATAATGGCACTATGTTTCGAGGGAGGCAACATTCTCCGACATGCTGCACACAGTCTATGTTTTTTTCTGACATGTTTTGTATTCCTGAAGAATTCTGAGTTTATCATGCTTGCTCTTTCTAATGTAAAAACACTTCCTGTAGATGTAATTTTTTCCTCTGTCACTTATAAGCAGAGGATCAGGGTTTACATGAACAGCTTTGACAAAGAGTTGCCCATCCACTCTCAGAGGTTAAAACCTCTTGTAAATACTTTTTCAGTTTCTTTAATATAATTAGTTTAGTCTTTGCCCAGAAAAAAAATAATAGCAAGGAGAGAAGTAGAAGAGAGCATGGAGACAACAAGGAAGAATTAAATGTAGTAATGAAAAATTCCATGGTAGGTAAATGATGAACCAGCAAACGTCCTTTCCCCCTCAAGGGTAAAGCTCTCAACAAAAGTGTATAATTTTCAATCCTCAAAATTACTTTTATGGATATTTTTTTACTTACAATAATTGTAGACTCAAACCCATAGAGTGTAGATGGCATGAAAAAATGCAATATTTGTCGGGTAGTAGCAACCCAATAATGTGAAAGGTGGATAGGAGAATGCATGTTGGTAGGAGTAGAGACCTTGAAAAAATTATTGTCAGTTATAGAAATTCCTTTGACCCATTCTTAAGTAATGTAGAATGATACATCTACGGCAATTTTTGGCACAACGAAGGAAGTTGCAGATATGAGGAGAAAAAGCATGCTTCTTAGCATATGCATGCAAATGTAACAACTCGGGATTTGAAGACAAAAAGGAAATAAAGTAGAGGAATACGAATTTGTATTCAGTGCTCTATGTCAAAGGGGAAAGTTGAAAAGAGGAAAAGTAAATCAGAAGAAATATCCTCTTAGCCTAGCAGAAGGTCCCTCTCTAAGGTAGAAAGGAAACAAGAAGATATGGAGAAAGAGAGAGGAATGAAAAGAGGAGTGTCCTCTAGCCATCCACAACCAAGGAAAGGCCTAAACTTGGGAAAAGGAGAATCTCAGAAGTAATTTTTCTATGAAGACTCAACTAGTGAAAATGTGGAAGAAGAAGGAGGAAAATCTTATCAAGGGGAGAAGAAACTTAGTTTCTCTTCATTGAAGGAAGAGAATTATAAAAATAGATGCATCTAAACATTGGAGGTACGAGAAAGTTCCCCTCATTGATTATAATAGTAAATTGGTCTATTTCAGGTATATCAACATTGCAAGAAATAGGAAAGGATAGGAACAAGGTTTGAAGGCGAGTTCATGATCCGGTGGATCAAAATAGTGCTCAAAATTCAAAGTGTGTGACAGAGCTCAAAGTGTGCATAAATGGATAGATCTTGACGATCTGAATCCAATACAATTCGTTTCACTGAAACTAATATCGTATGCTCTCAATATCAAGTTTTGATCGAATTGGAAAACATGTACAACTTTGGCAAATGGATAGGTGACTAGGTATTTTTAGGCCAATGGTAGGCTATCACATGCCCTCATTTGATTGGTCAAAAAGTAAGAAAAAGAAAATCATAAATTCTTCAATTTTCTCCAAGGTCGAAGTTTTAATTATTTTATTGACGACTGGGTTGTTAAGTGGCCAATGCTCGAGGGCCACGTGGCTTCCAAATGGAACATTAAATTTTTTTTAAGGGTGAAATGGAGGCCACGGTGGTCAAACCCACGACCTCATTAACCAAGTAATAAGCCTCCGCCAAGTGCACTAAACATGTGCCTTGTTAACCATATTTAAAAAAACACTTATAAACATTAAAAACACTTATAAACATTAATAAAACATATATAGAGGAGGAGCGAGACCCTAAGAGCCAGCCCATGGTCATCATATGCACCACAAGTACACTAGTGTGAGTGGAGATAGGGGCTAGATAGAGTCCCCATATTTAAGTTCTTTTCATTGTCATATGGCTACCATGCGACCAAGAATTTTAGGATTGGGGGCTTAATGGTTCCCTTAACAGTCCTAAAAAGTCACCCGTCAAGTGGGAATGTAGGCCAGGTTTGTGCACTAGTTCCACATTTGGAGTGCTCAAGTAAGGTTTAGGCTGAATTGAAAGATGGTTAGCATCAGAATTTGGGAAAATAAAGAAATAGTCATAACATTCTCAATTTTTTGGGAAATGAGGTGTAGAAAGAACTAAAATGGGGGATTTTGACAGTTTTGGACCCATTGGAGACATCAGTTCTGCTATTTTAGTTGTGTAAAGAATGTAAACACACTTTTAAACATTTTCTAGTGAAAGAGACCTTGCATTAGAAGTTGTACCAAGAGATGTAGCCCAAGAGAGGGGTGAATTCCTTTATCATGCTTTGTGTTATGCATGTCATATATGCTTATTTCTCTCTGTTGGTTGTAAAATTGGGTTAAAATTTACTTGTTTATCTGTTTAGTAAACTGATCCTCTACCCAAAACACATACAAAATTTAACTTGCAAATTTTTAAAAATATTCAAGTTTACACATTCAAATCATTTTGGCATTAGAGGAAATGTTATTGTGAAGATTTGATTTGCTTATAGTCTTTCTGATTCTTACAAGGTTGAAGCTCAAAGATGAGAAGGAGGACTTTTGGAGACAAGATCTCAAATTAGTTCAAGGAGAACAAATGCACCTCAAGCTTCAATGGTCATGCAACATGAAGAAGGTCCTAAAGAGATGTTTAAATATGAGAAGAATTTGAGAAAATAATTCTTTGAAATGTATAATATGGTTAAGGTTCTATATGAGGAGATGAATTTGAGATTGTATGGAGAAAGGTCAAAACCTCATGGAGGAAAAGGAGACAAACCTCCAAAAGGAAATGGATGAAATAGTGAAAATTCATTGCCTTAACCTCCATCATCATCCTCATCATAATCATCAGCTTCATCTTCTTCTGCTGCTACTACCCTCGCAAAAAACCTCCAAGCTCCCCAAGGGTTCATGGTAAAACTCATTTTCTTAAGCTTCACATTATATTTGAATTTCCTATGTACAATGGAGAGGTAAATGTAGAGATATTAGATAATTGGATTCGTCAGATTGAAGTGTATTGCAGGATACAAAGAATCAAGGATGATGAAACCAAGATTCAGCTTGCTTCTCTTAGATGGGAAGGTGTAGTGCTAATTTGGTGGAAATCCAAAACTCAAGAGGACATGAAGAAAAATGATAATGTTTTATCCTCTTGGAATGATTTTTTTGTTGCAATAAGAAGGTATTTTTATCCATTAGCATACATGTAGAAAGCTATTATGGATTGGCAAAACTTTAGGCAAGCTAAAGGGAAAAATGTGTAATCTTATACTCAAGACTTTTGAAAAAAACTTTGATTTTGGGTAAATATTTGTCATAACAAGATACGTTTCTTAAATACATTGGAGGTTTGCATATTTATTTAAGACATACCATTATCATGTTTAACTCTACAAAACCAGATGAATTTTTTTTAGGAAACTCATTTAGAGGCTCAAAATTCAAAGTGTGCGATACAGTTCAAAACCTAAATGACTAGATAGATCTCGATGATTTGATTCCAATGCAATTTATTTCACTCAAAATTGATATTAAATTCTTCTGATATCAAGTTCTGATTGAATTGTAAAATAGGTAATTTTTTTGCAAATGGACAGGTGACTAGGTATTTTTGGGCTAGTGACAGACTACACATGGCCTCATCTAATTGGTCAAAAATTTAAAAAATATTGTTTTCAGAAATTCTCCAATTTGCTCCAAGGTCGAATTTTTAATTATTTTATTGATGACTGGGTTATTAAGTGGCCAATGGTGGAGAGCCACATGGTCCAACCAAAGGTGCCCACGTGGCCTCCAAATGGCACATTAAAATTTTTCGAAGGGTGAAATGGAGCCCACGAGGGTTGAACCCATAACCTCCTTAATCAAGCGCAAGCCTCCACTAAGTGCGCTAAAAATACACCTTGTTAACCATATTCAAAAAACCACTTATAAACACTAATAAGACATATATGGAGGAGGAATCAGCCCCTAGGTTCCAACCCATGGTCATCACATGCACCACAAGAGCAGTGGGGACATGTGAAGATAGGGGCTAAACAAAACCCCTAAATTCTGGAACCTTTCATGATCACATGGCTGCCATGTAATCAAGAATTTTGGGACTAGGGATTAATGGCATCCTTAACAGTCCTACAAATTTGCCCATCGAGAAGGAATGTAGGCTAGGTTTTCACGTCGGTTCTACTTTTGGAGCACTTAAGCCAAGTTTAGGACGTATTGGAAGATGGTTAGTAGGAAAATTTGGGAAAAAGAAGAAACAGTCATAACTTTCTCAATGTTTAGCCAAACGAGGTGCAGAAAGAACCAAAATGGTGGTTTTTGATAGTGTTGGATCCATTGGAGATATTAGTTATTCTATTTTACCTTTGTAATGCATGTAAACACACTTTTGAGCATTTTCTAATGAAAGAGGCCCTGCATTGGAAGCTGGAACAAGAGATGTAGCCCAAGAGAGGGTTTAACTCTTTTATCATGCTTTGTGTTATGTGTTTGATATATGCTTATCTATCTCTATTTGGATGTAAAATTTGGTTAACATTTACTTGTTTATGTGTTTAGGAAGGTAGTCCTCTACCCAAAACACATATAAAACTTAACTTGCAAATTGTTAAAAGCTTCAACTTTGCACATTCAGATCAGTTCGGAACAATTTAATTTTTGAGAAAATAAAGGGTTGCAATAGAAGTGTGGAATGATAGAAGGCCCACATTTATATTAGGTCCACGTGATCATTCTCCATGCAAAAGCAACGAATCGAATGAAGGATATTATAAAGCATTGGCTCAGGGGGAGTTACTTTAATAAGAAGTAGCATTCAAATATTTTCACCCTCATCAAGAAATATTGCTAAGTAAATGATAGGTTTACATATTGAGTGAAATACTCTTATTTCATTTAATTTACGAATTTAGTTTTACGTAGCAGTCTTGTGTTCATGAATCATGACTGCTACAAGCATGGAATATCCCTTAACTTTAAATTGGTATTTCTATGTGAATTGGTGGTCTAGGTTCAATGGAGTAACATTTTTGGGTAAATGGACATCTCTTCTTGAGAAGGAGTCATAAGAGTTTTCCTGGTACAATATTCAATTTGTATCAACCTTTTGGTACAATTGGTATAAGTTAAGCAATATTCACTAGATGCAGTAGCATGATCTCAGGGGGAGAGAGAGGTTAGCATGCTCATGAGGAGTGAACATAGTCTTAGAAACAACAACAACAGTAAAAATCAAGCCTAAATGAAACATTTAATGGTTGGTATTTGCATGGAACAACAATAAAATGAGCATTTTTTATTGGTATGAGTTTCCTTTTAATTGTTACAAAGGATTCCTTTGCAAGAAGAGTGCTTCAACTAGTAGCATAAGGTGTCCATAACTGGAGGATTATTGAAGAGGAGGAAGTATGTGTTCAGGAGTACCATATCACATATGTCCAGTTCCTAGAGTAGCACAAGTAGTTACAAGGAGATACAAAGACATGTTTATGCTATTGTTTGATTATTCTATTTTTCCTTGTTCATGACAATTGTAGCTGGGCATGGATGAAAAACTTCAATTGTCATATCATGAAGTTATCAACCCATGAAGAGAAGTCTGTGAAGGAAAAGGAAAATAAGCATATTGACCGTCATTCACTAATTTAAAGAGGGAGAAGAGGTAACTTGTAGCCCCATTCCATTGATGTCAAATGGGGAAAGAGGCTTATTAGGGAAGTTGTGATGGCCCATGCTGAGGACAGAAATCCATTGGTGGCTCATGCAAGGAGAAATGTGAAAGTATCATGAGGTTTGTTCATCAAAACTAATAAATGATTAGGTCTTGCCATCAATTCCAAAGGGGGAGATTTTTATATAGTTCGCCTTTCCTGGATTGCTAGTGGTAACAAGTATATTGGCATTGATGTCAACAATCATGTTAGGATATGTGTTTGATAGTTATCATTGTCAGTGAGTATGTTGTCATTCATTTCAACCAAGCTAGAATAGAAATTGGTGGCAATAAAAGTTGGCATTAGTGTGCATGATGTGTTGAGATTTGGGGGAGTTCCATGGTTGTAGTAGTCTCTCGTAGAGAACCATCAGAGTAGCAAGCTTATTGAATAATTTGTAATACTATTAATATGTTGGTTGGAAGTCCTAGGCCTCGGCGACACTCAATGGGACTCCTATGGTTGCTACAGTCACTCGTAAATAATCATCATAGTAGGAGGCTTAGTGGAGAACCCATCAAAAAGATGATTATGATGGTTCAGAGAACCAAAGTTTGGAGGAATATCTACCAAATTGTTTTAGCTCATATGCTATTTGTTATGTGATATTTGGGTAGTGCTTTGAAAAATGTTTCCAACGGTATGTGAAAGTCCAAAAATGGTCCTCCGGATCAAAAGTTATGGTCAGTCAAATTCAAGATCTCCATGGTCAAAGTTCCAGTTCCTGGAAGCCCGAAAACCTGACAACCCTTAACTTTATTAAAAGGTGATCCAAGATGGGAAGGAGTCGAGTTGGCAAGGGATAATAATTAATAGACCGTCAATTGATGGAACGTGTAATAGAAATTTCCTGGAAGTGGAAAGCTCGAAAGAAATTTGAATGGAGTGTTGAGAAAATAGAGCTGGCAGATGGAGATTTTCTTAGAATTTTATAGTTCCATCAAATGATAAAAGACACACCAAGTTGTAGGTTTTGTGGTGGTTTTCATTTGATTTTGTGACCAAGGGAATTTTAGCTATTAATATATAAAAACCAATGCAAGGAATAATTTAAAGGAATTTAGGCTGAATACAAAGAAAAGGGCGCCAGGACATGTCGACATTGGAAGTGGTGCATACAGGTGGGCCAAGCCGGAAGCCCACAAGCTAGTAAGGAGTAAGCAATTCATTTTAAAGAATTATCACTCACCAAGGCATCCTCACTCCATCTCTATATAGGCATGCTTATATGAGTTGGGCCCTATGAACGACTAAGTCATTGGCACAAGGTAATATTGACAATGGAGAACTAGGGGCAGAAAGTGTTATAAAAAGGAATTTAGCCCCCACATGACAACAAAGGAGTCTAGCACCTAAATTCCCAGCCGATGGTGACACCACATGATCCTATAATGGAAATAGGTAAAGGTGTCAAGTGAAAGGTGTTAGGGTCAAAGTGGGCCAGGCAAGAAGCTCGTGAGCTTGTAAGGTTTAAGAAATGCCATTTGACAAAATTTTAGAGGCACAAGGGCATCTGAGCCTGCAACTTAGTAGTGGCATACAAATATAAGTAGGTTCCAACTACAAGCTAAGTTCCAACATGAGGATTCATGCAGTGGAAAACCATGGGCACCAAAGGTTTAATGATGAAAAATAAGCCCTTTGGGATATAATAAGGAGAGCTGCCCATGAAATATTCAATTGTTCTTTCGCAACATAATTTTAATGGATGAGTCGACATCTCACTGGACTATGTGTCATATTTGGAAATGAAACACATTCGTAGATGTGTTGGCAGCTAGATTTTCAAATTGATGGAATTGAATATTGTAAAGAAACAGTCAAGCAAGGAATCTGGGACCACAACACATAAGAATAAATAATTTCTATATATGACATATGAGTAAGGAGATCTTATGGGACATATAATATTACCAACAAAATAAAACTATTGAGTGTGATCAATAAGAAATCAAAATAAGTTTAATTAATATGGTTTATGCTAATATTTGCAAAATATAATATAGACTATCAGATGTATACATTTAGTGATATATATATATTTTCATTTCTTTGGATCATGGGATATAAACTAATATTAAAAAGCTTAAATGCATGGTATTTAATTTTATTAAGAATTAAAAGAATAAGCTTATAACAAATGGATATCATGGATCTCTTAACATCATGTTATAGGATTATTTTATGGTTTCCTCCTTCATTATTACATTTTCATGGAGAAAATATTTATAAGCATTAAATATGGTAAAACAATGTTATGTTCAAATGAATATTCCTTGTGTGCATCTAACCAACTCTTGCCAACCAATCAACAGATGAATACAATCATCTGAGAGGTCATCTACATGAAATATGTATATGTCACTTAGATAAACCCTTAGGGCATGTTACAGCCAAAGATAGCCCTTTGTGATGAGCACTTGATGGTGATGAGGGATGGACGCATTTTTTGATCACATTACATGCTTCAATATTGTATGAAGCCCCTTCCAATCCCATTGGAAAAGTTTAGAGTTCACTAACATAGACTATGGATTAAGATAGGCTACTAGATTAACTAATCAAACAAGATTTTCCAATTATGCCATCTCCAAGAGATTGAGACAGAGGTGCATTCCATCTTCCATTGCCACATTTATTATGAGATCCATGGGAAATTTCATTACTTGTTGAAGAGGATCAAAATGTTATCCAATTTATTTTGGTACTCATACAAAAGATGTCTATCCATTTACATGTAGGAGGATCCTCAAACTTTGCGCCCAAATTCTTGGGCATCCTCCGAAACAAAATTTGACTCCATATATTACTTCCTTCTTTACAACGATCACATTGGTTTTGTGCACCATGGCATAAACTCGTCACAACATTCCTTTCACATAGGATCCAAAAGACGAGTCCCCCTCCCCAGAGACCACAAAGACATCATGAGACAAGATGTCTTATCAGTGGGTCAACAATATCACCTAAAAATCAGGATAAGATTACTTCTTTTAGGAAGAAAGGGAATAGAGGGTCCATATATTACCCTTGCTCCTCCTGGAGGCACCATTACATCTTGATTTTTTTCATTCAAGCTTGGGTGTAAGGAGAAATCGATCTAGTGGACCATGACCTGATCCCTAGATCCCTTCCATATGTACATCTCCCTCTTATTATGACCACCCACACTTTGAGTCATGGGTTTTCCATGTTTTAACATATATACTCATGTTTTAATTTACTTATTATTATTATATAAGATAAATTTTGTTATTATTTCTTTGTATTAACATCATTTTACTCAAAAATCCCATTGATCTACTTTTGTGGCCATTTGTTGGACATTCATAAAAATATCTTAATTTATTGTATATTATCAATTTGACAACATGTGATATGCTTTGTATGATGGAAATTCTAGAAGTATAAATATAATCAATGCATATTCTATAATTCTTCCCTTCCCCACTTCCCTACCCACACACACATAGAGAAACATACGATGATGATGATCCAATATATTTATTATATATTTGATGCAAATTTGTATTTACTTGTAGCTATTACATCTTGAATGAAAAACTATCGGGACTAAATCTTGGAAGTTAAGTTTTGATGTATCATTTTTCATTCATTACATCTCATGGGCAATTAGAAATTTTCATGTTATGAATTACTATGTAAACCATGTGGTTCAAGGTTCAAATCCCTTACAGGTCAATTTGACAAAAGAAATAAATTATTTTGCGTCCAATACATTTTAAATATCAATGTTTTTAACTAATAAAGTCTCACGTGTCACTGACGTCTAAGGCTTGGTTTTCCTTACCTAGGACTTGTTCATCTTATCTACAACACGTTCTAACTTGTCTCGGCCTATTCTATCTTTCCAATAACCCTTTCCAGAAGTCTCAATATTTTTGTGTGCCTACTATGTATTTCTACATCCTACCTAAGGCCTATTCAACTAACCACACATTATTTTGGAAACTGATGGTCAACTATGTAATTTGTGTGTTTTTACAAGAATATTCATTATACAGTGTACCTATGTTGGCTCTCAACAATGTTCCTTATCCCTTGCTCCCTCTTCAACTGATTGCACCTAGTTTACATGTTATTCCAAACCAATTTGTTCCTTGTGTCCTACTCTATAAGGACATAAGTTATAATTTTGTGGGACTATATTAATTTATTTCAAATACTAAACTTTCAAATATATGAACTACTATATCAGTTAGTATTAAACAAGTTGAACCAACATAAATTTCATATGCATTTCAACTTTCTCACTATTACTTGACTTGTATATTTCCTTTTGTGTGCCAATGCATCCCTTGGCCAAAGTACCAAGTTGACATGATACCAAAATACTTCAATCATGCTTATCTAACCTTCACCATTTCAGGTAGAGTGGATCACACCAACAAGGATGCACCATCATATTCCATTAAACCTTTAACAAAGTCTATCTATTGGCCTCAATAGTGGTGACCACATTCAACAACCATTACAGGTGACAGGAGCTTATAGTATGTAGATATTTTTACTCAAGCCTCTCAACAATAACATAATGATATCCAAGCTAAAACACTATATTTATACCAGGAATGAATAAGAATCTAATATCTAGAAACTAATTAAAAAGAGAATGAAATAGTAGTGGACATGCGACATGTACAAATGTCTAAGCAAGATGAGCTCCAAGAGGTGTTACACCTCATTGAAGTAGGTGAAATACCATGTGAAGGATTCAAGATCCTCCTAATTCTCCTCCAAAGGAATTTCATAATAAACTAAATAACGATTGGACTCAAGTCAAATAAGAAAGAGTATTCAATAACTAAGCCTCCAATCAAGTGAAAGGAGAGCCAAACTAGCTATTCAAAGGGCTAGAACTACCTCATTTTGTGTGAAGAATTGGAGCGTTCAGCTAAGGATAGAAGTCTATGTCAATGTGACATAATACATGTCTAAAAAATAGACAAACAGTCTGGAAACTAACATAAGGAAGTCCAAACCACATCAAACAATCCAAAGAAATGATTGGAAGTTGGAACCATGTGAAAGAGGCTACATATGCAAAGAACTCTCCACAATTACAACATAAATCATACCAAATTGTAATTCATATGTAAAATATGCCCACATATTTTAGGAAATTCATCTCCCCCCAACCAACCTATCTAAGTATAGTGATGTGGTGACTACAATATCATGATTAAAAGGGAGACAATGTGGACCACCCTTCTTAGTAATAAATCAATACCTCAAGTTTGTAACCCTGATGCATGCATAATTAGTCACTGGAAATATAATTTTCTCTAAGGATATGAAAAAATAAGATGCAAGTAACTACTTTCCTCTAGACATCATGCACACATGAATGGAAGTGGTTAGAAAAAGCCACAAGAGAGGTTCCAAGGAAAATATCTTCATCCATAATAAACCCATAAATCTATAAAGTGGAAATCAATGCCATCCGATGATTTTTTTTCATGTGGTCAAAATCACAAGGTGAAACCTAATGCAATATGAGGTGTAACAAACTATAAAGCATATGTTTGGGAACTACATAGTTTATATAGAGTATTTGAGGAATGGATTGCCTCTAAGAATGCAATCCTTTTTATTTTACCTATTCATTGGAGAGGACTCACATTAGGAGATAGGTAGATCATGAGATAATTTGGAAAAGGAATAGGAAAGAAATAAAGTTGAGAAGAGTTTTTTTATGACAAAAGATATTCCAACCTACTTTCAAATTTTGATGAGACTGTGGTGTCTAAGGTGGGATTGGAATTTCTTGTGAGGAAATAGAGTCTCTTGACATTACAACTAAGGTTGATACACTTTCACACCTCTCTTGTGATGGAAGAGTGATATGTAATTCATGGCCCAACTGATTCATTTACTTTTATATTGTTTGGAAATGTTATATAAGATGCACTTTCACAAAATATTATTTTTAATTGACTATAAAACATAAATAAAATGGTAAAATATGAGCATTGTATTTGGAACTTCCTTTGTTTACTCAACACCTTAACTCTTGAATAAGATTAACATGAAAAGAACAAAGCCTGAATTGTTTTTTTTTTATTAAATTGAAAATAAATATTGATAGAATGAAAATAAATTGAACCTTTTTTTCTGAGATCTAATATTGACCTTTGAAAGAACATGAATATGTGAGAGTAATATTAATTATGGTTCATCGAAAACAAGAAAAAATTAGTAGCTTTGTTAGATCCAATCATGCTTGTATAAGCACAACAAAAGGAGAGAGAAACCCATAAGTCTGAGACTATTCCAAAGAAGATTGAAGTTAATATATTATTTTAGACAAGGGATCTACATAAGTAATAAATGTTGTGTCTCGATGCTTCCATCTTACCCTTCATCAATCCATTGAATTTGGTAGGACAGTCTTATTAATTTGTCATAAATATATCTTCATGTGTTATCATGTGCTCCTACAAATTCCCTAGCTTCTACACCCAAATTATGTCTCCCACGCTTTTCAAAACCCCATCCACATCCATTGGGCCACTCCTACCCTCCCATGAATGAACCCACATCTTAATATAACCATATGTTATGCATTTCATATTCTGAAGATGAACAAAATAATATAATATAATAGTATAAATTTATCCTATATAAATTTAGTGCTAGAAAAGTTCAAATGGGATAATAAATTATAAAGACATCACCATCTGCATGAGAGCACAGAACATTGAATTGCATCTTTTAAAGATGCCTTGGAGAGAATGTGAGAACAATATAAGTTATCAGCCAATGAGCTTAATATTTCTGTTGCCATTGTTATTGATACACTTCTACCACATCCACATGAAAGATGCAGTTCTGACCCTAAGAGAAAGGAGGAGGAAAGATGAAACCCTAAACTAAAAGATAAGGGAAGCTATGCTAGGAATAATGAAAATGGTTTATCGTTCAACCCGTGCCTAATGTCAGATATGTCGATGTTGATGTGTGTCAATCAATGATCTTCATAAATGGTAAAGTATCATCAATTAAATTGTAAACATGTAGATATTGATTGTTTACTACCTCAACCAGGGAAAATATTGCCATTCACGCAAATCCTATCCTAATATCTCCTCTGAAATTGCTGAGTTGACATATGGAATCATATCAAGAACTTAGAGAGGAAGGATTTTAATCATAAATCTTGTCAAAATTCTTTGAGTTTTATTCACACTCAATCTATTCTAACATCCCATGCACATAATTATGGAATGTGACTTGGTGGCAATGACTAATCCCACAAACATAAGTATGGAATGTGACATAGTGGCAGTATCCTTCAATGGGTTGATATAGGGTATTAATTATGTTTTCAGGAAAAAATAACCCATCAAAAACACATTTTCCACTCTTCAAAAAACATAAGGAGAGATAGTGACGTGAAATATTTAGCTATAAAATAAAGGAAAAATGCCCTATGATGGGAAATATGCCCATCAAATTCCAACCCTGCCTGTAATTATAGAGATGAAGGTTGACAACATCATAGGATGGCGATTGATCTTATTGGGAAAGTAATACTATTGGATCCACAAGCACAAATAACTTGTCATCTACTCTAGCCAAACACCACCATTATCATAACAATGACACGTGACAATCCTAACATGAAATCAAACCCAAAATGAACCTTCATGTATGAATTAATGTTACATTAAAAGTAACATCAATACATCCCTAAATATTTATTCATATAAAAAATTGTGGAAGGTGAAAACGTCCTCCATATGAAGTCAAATAAGTCATCAATATTTTTTTATTAGTGACAGTATAAAAAGTGTTATTGTGTTTGGTGAATAAAATATAAATTTATAAATATAC
>APFE030287826.1:648860-672328 GCA_000404065.3 Pinus taeda | reverse complement strand
GAAAAATTCAATTCACAATCATAAGAAACATCCATATCAACAGGTGAATCAGAGTCATCTACATCACCTCCATTTTTCTTATTTGAATTTCTAGTTCTTGTCTTTCCAACCTCATCAAGATGAACACTTTCAAGTGTCTTTGTCAGCCACTTTAAGGGAACTTTCTTAGATGTTCCAGGCTGCTCTGTTGATTGAGTTGGGACTAAATCAAAATGGAGTCTCCCAATTCTATCAATCACCTCACTTAAAGTATCATCTGTTGTTGGAGTTTCATGCGGGGGAGAGAGCTTACAAGAAGATTCCACAGGTTGATCTAGTACAAGAATACCCCCTTCAAGATGTGGAATCTGATTATCAAATTCTTGAAATGATATTTCATTTGTGAATCTATCCAAGTGATCAAGTCGCCTCTCAACAACATTTTTAGTTTTGGATAATTCAATAAAGATTGCATCTCTACATACAACAAACTGATTATTGACTTCATCATAGATATGGTATGCTTTGAAGGTGTTTGAATACCCCAGGAAGATACACTTGCGACTTCTTTCATCAAGTTTTCTTCTATGTACCTTTGGTATCAAGGCATAACAGGTCGAACCAAAGACCTTGAGATGCTTTACCGAAGGAATGTGCCCATACCACATTTCATAAGGAGTCTTGTTTCTGATAGCATTAGATGGACATCTATTATTTATATATACAACACATAGAGTTGCATCAACCCAAAACGTTATTTTTACATTTTTGAAGAACAACACGGAGCATACCATGTTTAAGATTGTCCTATTCATTCTTTCAGCTACACCATTTTGTTGGGGATTATAAGGCATAGTTGTCTATTGCTTGATCCCATGTTGGTGAAGATAGTTTTAAAATTCATTTGAAGTGTATTATTTTACATTATCAATGCACATAGAGCCAATATGAGATTGTGCATCATTTTCAATCCATGTATGAAAGTTCTTGAATGTTTGAAAAGCATCAGATTTGTTCTTCAATAAATAAACCAACACATTCTGGTGTAGTCATGAATAAATGTCATCATATATTTATTTCCATTTGCAGAAGGAATAGGCATTGGACCACATAAATATGAATTAATGAGTTCAAGTTTTCTATGTTATCTTGAATATGAATCATGAAAACATTGTTTTCTATGCTTTACTAGAATGCAAGCATCACATTGCTTAAGTTTCCTAGGAATTGTAGGCAAACCAGTAACACCATTTTTCTTCAATGAGCAGAGGCTGTCATAGTTCAAATGTCCAAATCTAGCATGCCATAATAAACTTGATGGAAGTGTACCTTCCTCATAATGAGAATTGTATGAGAAATGTTGTGCACGAGTAGAGGTACCCTACAGCTTGAGAATCCTTTCTTATTCTATCCCCCTCATGACAAGTGAGTGGTCAGATTCTTTCCTCACCTCAAGCTTGCCATCAAACATATGAATTGAGTGACTTTGCTAGCAAATGTGGACCAAGGACAACAAGATTCTCTTCAGTTATGGGAGATATAGAACATGATACAGAAGAAAGTCTACAAGACTAGGCAATTTGAGCCTAATTGTGCCAAGCCCCGATGGCTTGAGTTTTGATTGGTCTGCAAAGTATACCTCCATCAACATTGTCAGTGAATTATTCAAAAAAAATATTTTCTATGAGTCACGTGGCAAGTTTCTCCTGAATCAAGCAACCAATCATTTTTTCAAGAAACAAGTGAAGCATTAAATATGTCTTCATTCACTCCAATATTACACTGTGCCACAACATAATGAGCAGATTTAGGTTCTTTACCCTTGTCTGTGTCATTAGTTTTACCTTTGGGTTGGTTTATTTGTTGCTCAATTTTGTCCCAAGGTAATTTTCATATGGAGGCATCATGTGATCCATTTCTTTTGCAGTGTATGAAGTTAAAATATAACTTTTTTCCTTGAGAGTTTCTGCCCCCCTGCCTCAAAAATATCTTACTCTTCTTCTTTGACCACCTCTTCCTTTGGAAGAATCTTGGGAAAGATTATTTTCTTTCTGAGCAAGGCACACAACCTCTTCAAAATATTCAGGGGCTATCTTCTTTCCAAAAGCTTTCTCTCTTTTAGCAAATTTTTTCACAAGAGAGTCAAAGCTAATATCTTTGATATTTCCATTTGCTTGCAATGAATCACGATAATTGGAGTAAGTAGGATAAAGTTCCTTGAGAAAAGAGATCAGAGGAATATCCAATTCAATCTTAGTGGCTTTGATATCATACATTATAGATTTAACTTCATATGCAAGAGCAAGAGGATCATTATTTTGTAATTCAAGAGTGAAGAGTTTAATCATGAATTAAACAACTACAAGTGCAGAGTGTGAGTCACAGAGTTCCTTAAGTTTTTGTAAGGCTTCGAAAGCATTTGAAAATGGAAAAATATGGAAATTCACCTCTTCACTTCCTGATGCTGCAATCAATGCATAGGCCTTTTTGTTCTTATTTTCCCAAATGGTGAAGTCCTTGTCTGAGGTATGTTGTTCTGGCTCTTTGTCTCTGTCTCCAACACACACTGCTTTCCACAACTCATTGAAAATGAGGGTGTGTTTTGTTTTTTGGGACCACTCAAGATATTTTTCTTTGCTAGTGAGAACTACTCCCACAATAGATATGTTTTAATGCATTGTATAATCTCTGTACTGTGGAAAAAAAAATACTTCTGCTGCAAATTTTTACTCCTTAAAAAAAATTGATTCTGATATATAGAGACAGAGGTATCATTGTACAAAATGTAATACCATACACCGCAATATCAGTTAGCATAATAGCATTCACCATTCAACGACTCGAATATTCAATGCCATACACATATACAATGCAACAACAACACAACATTGCAACAACATCGATATATCAATCTTCACCTATTTTGAACCAAAAATACAATGCCAAAACACAAGATTTCCAAAAAACGCCACAAAAATATGTCCATTGTGTATACATCCAAAAAATCTCATTAACAACAACAACAATCACAAAAATACCACTGCCAAAACACAACATTGCAGCAACAACGATATATCCTGGAGTAGTCGTAGTCATATATTTTGCAATAGAGAGAGTGTTAAAAATATGAGTGGTATTACTGCGCGGGGGAGGCCACCATGTTTAACACAAGAGGAGTTATATTAATACGCTAAGGCAAGAGTCATACATGCTGTGTAGAGTCGAGAAGTGTATGGAGGTCGAGGTGTATGGAGGCCATGGTACTACCAACTGGGAGTCGGGTGGTTTGTGTAGGTACTAACTAGAAACTCTACACATATACTACATACCAGTAGAGCAAGGTCATATGGGAGAGGCCGAGGCATCGTATGGGAGTCAACTGTGTATGGAGGAAGGGCTGAATGTAGCTCTGATAATATTACCATAGTTTAATGTAGCTCTGGGAATATACATAGTTCAACTCAGCTCTAGGAATATACATAGTTATTGTACTACATTGCACTAGAGCTCAAGCCACACATACTTCAAAAAAATTGTAAAGTACTAAGGGTACATAGAGGATGTAGCACAAAAATTTCGGACATAGGGACAATATTACAGAGATTTTACAGAGATTTGACAGAGATGACAGTTTACAAAGATGCAGAACAGAGGCAGGAAGGACTTACAAATTAAAGAGGGGTGCCAAAAATGGCGCTAGCTCTGATACCATGTTAGACTAGGAGGTAACTCCTCAAAATAAATCATGATATTCCTTCAGGTTGGTCATTATTATATACATGAGGGAGAGACTGTTCATTTCATCTCCCGGTGACTCTTCATCTTTTCTATTATTTATTTACATTAACCACAGTTGTTCACCCAATCCCTATGATTAGGTGTCAACAATAATAAAATCTAGGGTTTGCAACAAACCTTAGTAGAGTCTGACATGTAAATTCTAAAAGGAATATTGTTGAAACCTTAGATGTATATTACTATGATTGATTTGATTTTTTGATATCTAAGTCCTTATGTCTTGAAAGATGGAGTTTAGGGTTTATGAAAAACCCTAGAAAGATGTTGAAGTCTAATATGTAAAAAGATGAAACCTTTGTTAATTTTTAACCTAACTACTTTTTAGGTATCTAATCTAAAGTTTAAATGTTTTGATGCTTCCATTGTAATGACATGAGTTTGAAATAGTTGACTTCTTAGTTATGTATATTTGTATTTGGTTGTACTTTCTATTAAAGTTTTGTAGGTGCATAATATTCAAGATGTTTAAGATGTTTGTAATTGAATATGATAACAATGATGATCATAATGAAGGAAGCTATAAGATTGATGATTATCAAGATAACCTTGATGACATGAGAAAGAATAAAGTATATATGATGTTATTTTTTCCCCTAACTTGAGAGGGAGCATGGTTAGAAGAAAGGGTATATCTCTCTAGTTGAGAGGGAGGGCATATTATGACAATCATAATTAATAAATTAAAGTAAGAATGAAAATTAATGAATGAAAGTATTAAAGATGAATGTTCGTGATTCATGAAGTTATAAACATAACACTTACTAAGACCGTACTTCGTGTTGCTGAAGAAATGGAAAAGTAAAACTTCCGCTAAGATTAAAGATGATATAAGAAACATGAGAATGATCAGGACCATGAAGGTTTGTGTTTACTTTTATATACACATTTGAAATTTTATTACTGATTATGGTTGTGATTATGTGTGATATATCCAGAAGAGATGGAACTTTTGAAGCATGTTTGGATTGGTGGATATATCTAATTTAGTTGATTAGGAGTGATGAAGCATCTTATGGAAAGGTGTTTGGGATCACATCTAGGCAACCTATGTGTTGATTTCTACATCCCGAAGTGGGGAGGGTGGTGTTGGTCATGGAGCTTCAACCTTGTATATGCACCTAGATCCCTAGGATGGTGGTAGAGCTTAAAAGCTTGATGTTAGCTATAGTGGCTAAATCTTGAGCCCAACTTAGTACCACCCAATTAGCGTACCCTGGTCAAGTATCTAATCTATAACACTTCTTGTGATGTGACTCTTCATAGAGCATATCATTTTGGGATATTATATGTAAATTTGTATATATTTAATTATAAATACCTCCCTAGTTAAGAGGTAGTGTTGAAGAATGTAGCTAGTGTCAGTCATCATAAAAGTATTTGAGTCAAATGGAATGCATTTTTCAGAAGAAATAAAAATAAATTTTATTATAAAATAAATTGACTTATTGAAGCATGGGTTTCATATTTGGATCAATTTTTTATAGGTAAAATCCTCCATTCTAGGCTGCGAGGGTTTATGTCAAGTGTCCTTTCTCATGTCATAATGTAATAGACCCTTCTTAGGCATTGTCAATTAACAAGCAATTTGTTTTTGATGAAAACTTAGTCTTCTATGCCTCCTGCAACAAGTTGGCCTCTAACAGGAAAATTCGACCTAATTGAGGGCCACAATATCCTATATAAAGGCAATAACTTGACCTCATTTAGGGCACTCATTCATCAACTAAGATTTGCAATTTCTTGGACAAGAAAAAGTGTGAAATTGAAGGGACAAGGAGGATAAATGCTAACGAAGGAGAAGGAGGTCTCTATAAGGCACAAGAAGTCGAAATTATATCTCTCTCACACACACATGTGAAGATATTGTGCTATTGGAATGGCCAAAACTATAGTCCTATAACTCGACCAAAATTTTGAGTTGTTGGGTATTGAATTTCTAGGTTGTTGTTGGGTTTTAGCTATTGGACAAGAAAATATTGCTGAAGGTTTCTTAATCATATTGGAAGGTCGACATGGTGGAGGAGGAAGGTCTTTTTCTCTAAGATCTTATTCTATCCCAACATGAATTTTCTAGTGGAAGAGTTTAACTAGGTTTTACTTTATAGAGGGGTTTTAGCCCTGGCTAAGTGCCTACATCTAGTGTCATTGATATTTGTGTTTTCTTTTGATGACTAATTGATGAAACAAAGATAAAAGAAGAACATAAGTACATTAATAAGAACAAAAATTTATCACAAGTAATTATCAACATAAGAAAATATTTCTACCTTTTCCTATTTTCTAACATATTTTTATGTCCTTATCTCTTTCCTAATTTGTTTTACATGTTCTTCCATATCTTAAAATTAACTTTGGCCTCACTATCACTTGGTCCTCTAATCTATCCCAACATAGTAATGTTCTGAAGGTATTCCATATAATGCTTCAAATCGAGGTATTCTGATTCAACTATGGTAATTGTTATTGGATGCAAATTCAAACAAGGGAAAGTAAATTTCCAAACATGATATTTGGTCCATAACATACATCCTCAACATATCTTTTATTACTTTGTTCACCCTTTCTGTTTTTCCATCAATCTCAAGTCTCAAGTGATAAGCTATACTTAAATTTAGTTGAGTTCCTAAAGCTGGTTGCATACAAGTCCAGAACCTTGAAGTGAATCATGAATCCTATCTAATATGGTATTCTTAAGAACTATGTGAAACCTAATAATTTCATTTATAAATACCTGAGCTACGTCAACAACTTCATATGTATCTTTTACCGGAATAAAGTGAGCACTTTTTGTTATTTTATCCATCGTAACTAGAATGAAATTTACCCTTTGTGGGCTAAGAGGTAGACCCATGATAAAATCAATAAAAATAACCTCCCATTTGTTCATAGGAATATCATGAGTTTGTAGGAAACTCATTCGGTGACGATATTCAACCTTCACTTATTGACATTCAAGACATGTTGCAATGAATTGGACAATATTGTGATTCATGCATGCCCAAAAGAAGAGTTTCTTCGTATCAGCATGCATTTTCGTTAAAGCATGATGTGCACAATAAAGTGCTCTATGGGCTTCCTTAAGGATAGTGTTACAAATATCTCCATTATCAGGGATATACATCCTTCCATGGAATTGTAATAATCCATCACTCTCTAGCTCATCTCCTTCAAACTTAGGTTATCTTAGACCTTTACTTTGAAGCTAAGGTCTTCCTTTTAAATACTAGTTACCTTATAAGAGATGTTCGAGCACTCGCTCCCTCAAGTCTACATTGATGGGTATAAGGGAAAAGATCCTTGGTCTCCTACTAAGAGAATTTTCCGTTACATTCTTCTACCCTTTAATATATGAAATTACAAAGTCATATTCCCTTAAGAATTCATCCATCATCTTTTCATATCATTCAGGTCCTTTTGGGTAAACAAGTATTATAAACTTTGGTGGTTACTTTTGAGCACAAAAATTCTCCCTAAAAGGTAGTGTCAACATATATTTAAAGCTAGTACTACAATAGCCAACTCTAAATCATGCATGCATAGAGTTATTGATGAGGCTTTAACTTCGTTGATGCATACATTATTACTCCTTTTCCTTGCCTTAATATTGCACCTAATACTTGCTTGGATGTATCAGTACATACAACAAAGTCCTTATCCATGTCAGGTACTCGCAATATTGGTGCACTATTCAACAATATTTTAAGCTCAATGAATGCAATGTCACATTCCTTGGTCCACTCATACCTAACTTGTTTGTGCTAGAGGGTTTTGATAGGCTTTGAAATTTATAAGAACCCTTCTATAAACCTTCAATAGGATCCCGTTAAACACATAAAAACACACACTTCATGCACATTTTTTAGTATTGACCAATCCATGATTTCTTTTACCTTCTTAGGATCTACTGAGATCCCTTCACGAGATATAATATGACTTAGGTAATGGATCTTATTTTAAAATAAGGAATAGTTGGATAACTTTCCATATATTTGTTGCTCCCTAGGGAAATATAATACTATATGTAGATGTTCTTCATGCTCCTTCTCATTTTTGGAGAAAATGAGAATATCATATAGGAATAATTGTAAAAAGAGGTCTAGATACTTACATAAAACACTATTCATAATATTCATGAATATTGCAGGTGCATTTATCAACCAAAATGGCCCCATTATGAGCTTTTAATCCTTAAAGTGTGTTCAAAATGTTGTCTTAGGAATATCGCTATATTTAATTCTTAAATGATGATAACTAGACTATAGGTCAATTTTTGAAAACATAAAAGCCCATTTCATTTGGTCAAAGAGATAATTATTTTGGGGCTTTGGATACCTATTATTCATTTTAGCTAAATTTAAGTCTTGATAGTCTATACAGAGCTACAAGGAACCATCTTTCTTCATGAAAAAAAATATATGTGCACCCCAAGGTGAAATAATAGGTCAGATGTGTCCTATGTCTAATGGTTCCTTCAATTGTATTTGTAACTCTTGAATTTCTGGAGCCATTATTCTATAATATTTCTTAAAGATTATTTTTGTACTAGGTTTTAATTCTATTGTGAGATTAAGCTACCTTTCATAAGGTAATCCTAGTGTTATTTTGGAAAAACATCTGAAAATTTTGTTAATGTAGAGTATTGATCTAAGGATGACCCTTTTTCCTTTTCAACGTCCCTTACTACATATACTTGACAACCTTTTCTTAGGAAACACTTCATTTTAATTGTTCAAATGAAGAGTAAAGATCAAGATGGAGGAGATGGTAATGGAACGAGAAAGAGGAGTGCAAATGAAACAAATGATTATGACTGTCACCAAACCGAAAATGCATCAACCTAATTACTTATGCCATGAATTCTATGAACAGTAATCCAAAAAGTGAAGAGAAATATGTATGAGGTTGTGACTGAAAGTATGTGTGTAGGTGTGAATGACAAGGAAGCATCTAATCAAAACCGTGACTGTATTGCAGCAATCATCAAGTAAAGTAATGCGTGTTTTTGCTGGCTAGTTATGGACTGCACCCCAATCTTCAAGAGAGATGGCAGTGAGCCTTAACAACCGTTTTGCTGGAGCTCCAATTGATGGTATCTATCCTCTGCTACACTAAGCAAGTGGAACCAACTATACCATAAGCAAAATCTATCCTACTCAATATCCTTAATTTGGATTGAATCTCCTTCATCATTTATGCAAAGAATTCCCTTTTCATTACAATCCAGCCAATGTTGATGAGCTTAGAACCATTCCATCCCTATGACAAGATCAAAATTTCCTGTGGTTGTGAGATATATTTTTAACTTAGTCGAATAGACCCCTACATCAACCATCCATTCCTCAACACTTAACTCTATAGATTGATGATCCCCTAAATCCATTTCTACATGTCTAAAATTGTTTTTCTTATGGCCTACCAACCCACATTTATCTAATTCAAGTGAAGAAATGAAACTATTAGTAGCACCAAAATCAAGTAAGGTTTTGAGTTCTGTGTTTTTAATAGTACCTAATTACTCAACTACAATGGATTAATGTTTTGCTTGGTTTTTGTTGGTTGTTGCATGGATTCTATGATTACCTTTGGTATTGATTTAATGGCTCTTTTCCTTCCCTATGCACCACACTTTACGAATCCTTTGGGAAATTATGCTAAAAATGAGGTCCTCCACATCCTTAATAATTAACCTATGGTGATCCCCTTGCGAGATTATGTGCATTTCTTGAAAATGATTCCCTCCCCTTGTGGTTCATCCTGTATTGAAAGTTCCTCAAGAGTTCCATTGTCTCATTTTAGACCCTGATAAAATAGTATATGGAACATTAGCTACCATTCACAGCCTTGCTCCTACTCCCTTTGGAGTAAACATATTACCGTAAGGAGGTGGTCTCGAGCTACTCCCCTTGAAGAAGTTCTAGAAGTTTTTCCCCATAAATCTCGGTTGTGGGGATTCTGATGGCCTGATGTCCCTTTTGGTCCCTAGGTGATTTTATACGTAACAAGCACATTTAACTACCTCTATTACTAATGATGGCCTCCACATTTTGACCATGGCCCTGATTTAAGAGTTTAATCCATACATGAAATGATCATCTTTATGTTCATAAGTATCCAAATGGGGACATATTTTACGAGTTCCTTAAATTTCACCTCATATTCCTCCACTTTTTTTTACCTTGGACTAACATTTCAAAAGCTTTGACATGCTACTCTTGAATGTAGGGTGGCAAGTACTTTGAGCAAAACCTTTCCTCAAACAAGTCCCAGGGAGTGTTGTCCACCAACCAAATTAAAGCAATTCTCTTAACTGAAATATAGTGATTTTAATTTTAGAGATAGAGGCATATTCCCTTAGCAAAAAACACCTTATCATTCCTTTAGACATATTTACTAGAGAATCCACAGTAAAACTTATTTTCCATCAACGTTTCAAATCCCAACGGGGATCTATCATTAGGACACTTGAATGCTTGATAGAAGAAGAGCTACATTGAAGTAATTAAATAGTAATGAGGGGTTGTAGCTCTTATTGCTATCTTCACTCTGAATTTTTCGAGTAAAATGATTTCACTCCATGTATCCCCTCCGTATAGGGAAACAATTCTAGATTTAAGACATCTGTGGTATATATCTTTAGACATAGTTACCAGAGAATCCACAGTAAAACTTATTTTCAGTCAACGTTTCAAATCCCAACTGGGATCCATCATCAGGACGCTTGAATGCTTGATAGAAGAAGAGCTAAATTGAGGGAATTAAATGGTAATGAGGGGCTACAAAACTTATCATTTCTTGTCACCATGCTTCAAAACTTTCTTCGACTCATCCTCCTAAAAAATCTAGGAGCTTAATCTTTTGTACCTCCCTTGAAATATCTTCATGGGGTTGTCTATGATCTGACCCCTTAGATCCATCTAGGTTTCCTTTCTCGAAATAAGGGCACTCTTAGACAGTATTAGTTGTCAGTGCCCCTTTTACTGTTTCCAAGATTGCTTCCAATGAGCGCATTATAATGGCTAGCTCAGGTGCCATAGTGGTTCGTTCTGATAGCATTTATAACGGCGATGATAGTGCTACTAATGAGTGGCCTCACCATTGATGTGTCTCTATAGTCAATACATTTTCCTAAATACAAAATATAATTATGAGTATTGGAGGTGCAAAACTAGATTAGAAAACACAATATCGTAAACTCAAGCTTGTAGGAGGGTATAAGTTTTCTACTATAAATACTTGTAGGCATAGATTAATGATACTGAGATGATGGCAGATGGTATCACTACCTCCTTGTCCTAATTTTGAGGGGTAACCTATTTTGATAGGAAACAATGTGTAACAATACTTATCTTACTACATAGGTACTTCATAATTCATCAAGGGTTGTCTTTAGGAAGTTGACAAATCTAGGTTTAATGGAGAAAGTATGAGGTTTAGATACATAATTTAGGGGTATATTTTACAAGATCGAACTTATATAAAGATGATGTTGAACAATTTTCTCATAGACATCTAAGTCTCACATTGACAAGGTCAAGAACACTGTTGCAAACATACTCTCATAAGATTATGTTAGGTTGGAACAAAGAACTTAGATTATTTCCATAAGCCATAATGGATACACTACAAAATATAATCTTAACCATGCCTTGAAATATACCCATCACAGTTTCTATTTTATAAAATGATAAGCGTTCATTGATCTTAGGATGAAAGATTAACGTACTTTTTAAATGATTCTAGTTCTTCTTGAGAATGTTATTAATGTTATGTGAATATGATTTTTCCATCACTTATCCCCTCACATGAGTTTCATGGTTCGTGGGGTTGCTACTAATATTTTAAATTCCAATAATCGTTGGTCACTATGTTAAGTTGATAAAGACTATAATTTCCAAAAACCTAGATTGGTTATTAATTTTTCCCATGAATAATGTAATTACTTCTTCAAATGCATTAATAATATTGTATATTGTGGAACCAAACATAAATAAAATTGATTACATTTTATCTTAACATAACACATAGTTTTAAAACTACATTGCAAGTTCTCTTATATATACATTTATACTAAACACACGTATTTGTATATAGAATGAATAAATAAAGAAAAGAGCTAGGAGAGTTGTGTGATTTGTAAAGTATAATATAACCATATAATTAAATGTAATCAAATGTAATCCGTTGTAACTACTTCCCATAAATATACACTTATAACCACACAAATAATCTTCCAAAGTATATGGACATGCCTTCTTAATTTTGTACATATTACCTATATATAAACAGCAAGGGCTAACCAGCTTGCCATAGGGCATTAAATGCCCTTGTACATGCATGCTCTATAACAAAATAACACACAGCTTTTGGTGGCTAGATAAATTAAAAATAAAGGTTGTGTGTTATTTTGTTATAAATCATGCATGTACCATGGCATTTAATGCCCTATAGCAGGCTGATTAGCCCTTGCCTATATAAACACCTCCCTTTAATATGTATAAAACGACACATATATAATCACACGAGTACGCATTATGTGATGAGTGAGTGGATAAATGTGCCAAATATTAGATTTTTTGTTTTTCTTTTATATAGTGATTTATACATTATTTCATAACAGAGTAAATCACTCGTTTGTTTATTACCCACTCGATGTATTTTCTATCATGGTATGGTCCACGCGCTAGTATGTTTGGCTTTGGAGGATAAGAAAGTTTTGATGGTTTTGGACCATTGGAGCAATTAAATCGCCCTCACCGTGAAAGCTCAACTTCCCTTCCTTGAACCTCAATTAAACCTTTAACTTCGGATGGCCAGTGAAGTGGGAGGGTGATTAAACATACGTCCTCAACATTAAAAGCACCATCAATGAGAAGGACAAATTGGCACATAAAAAAAATTTTGAGACGTGGAAAAGATCCAGGAGATTCTTAAAGAGCATTGGGTTGGCTTGATGAAAACCAATCCACTGAAAAGACTGACTTCGACAAGAAGTTGAGAGAGGTGGGGTTGTATGCAATCCCATTATCAAGAAAGTATACGGGAAAACTGGAGATCTTTTGGAGGTGTTGAAGATGAGGAATTTTAAGCATGTTAAATTTTTTGCTCAATTTTATTTTGAATGGTTTGCGATGGAAGAATTTTACGAGCATAAATTTTTATAATTTTTTAAGATGATGGGTAGGAGGCAAAATAATTCAAATAAAAGTCAAATAGTGATGTTTGTACAATAGATATTCTCAAAACATGAGTTCAGTGTACTCAAAAATAGCGTTCAAGATAAATAGTGAAGAAGAAAAAAATTTAAAAATTTATAGAATCTAATTCTAATTATTTATTAGGTGTCATAATTGTTTATCCAAGTGTTTTAATTTAATTTCAATTGATTTAGTTTCGCTGTGGTCATTTATTATTGATGTCTCTATTGTAATTTTATTTAATTGATTCCTAATATTGAAATAAACAATTCTCTATTCCACATTTTTTCAACCTTTGTCATGGTATCCAGGGTTGGAATTTGACGGGCAAAATGCCCGTCACAAGGCATTTTGACCATATTTTACGTTTAAAAATTTTAAAAAACCGTTTTTTGTGATGGGTTTTCAAAGTTATAAAACGTATTTTTGACTCTTTATTTTTTTACAAAAACGTCATTACTACCCTTTCAAACAACAGTCTTGGAATCTGATCCTCGTAATATATTTGGAATTGGTTCAATAATATTTGTTTTTATTGAAATAAATTAATTTCATGTTATTTAAGGTTATAGGTTATAGGTGTATATTTGATAATACGGAATTTAGTCGTATATATTATTGAGTGATTAATAATTAAGTAGCGTAATATTTGAATTTATATTATATAATTGTTTTTATTTAAAATAATTAAATTCATACAGTTTATATTTAATAAATTAAATTGGTTGGGTTTACAAAAAATTAATAATTAATTGGTGGGGTTACAAAAAATTTAACTTCACCTAGAATATGTATAATGATGGTAGAGAGGATGGGTATTGTGGAGGATAGTTTTTGGTCAACTCCAAAGTTTTTGAGATGGAATTTTTTTTTGGACTTTTTTTTTGTTTATATTGGTGGAAGTTTTTTTTGGAATTTTTTTTTTTGGAAGTTTTTTAAGGCCGACATGAATTATGTGGGGCATCAAACTTGATGTAAGACATTTTTTTTGTTATTGAAACCTCCACAATTGAGTTTTTTCAAATTTCGGTTTTACCTTGGACTGATTATATACTTTAAATGAGCAATTTCAACATGTTCAACACTTTTTATTGAACCTCCACAATTGAGTTTTTTCAAATTTCGGTTTTTTCCTTACGATAAATATATGAAAATTTTCAACATAATTATTTATTGAATGGTAATTTTTCAATCAAAACTTTATTAGTGAAGGGTTAATTTATTATGAGAACATCACTCTTGAAGGGAAAATTTTTTAATATAACGTTTCTTGACTGGAAGCATAAGGACCCAAAATGTCAAAAAAAAATTGTATGACGGGTAAAGAGAAATCCAAATTCCTACCCTAATGGTATCAGAGCTTAGACTAAGTAAAACTCCTTGAACGCAACATAAAGAAGAGCCACATAAAACTCCAGAGAGAGTAGCATCTCATTTTTTTTTAGCAAAGCGTCCTCTGAGTTCATGGATGAGAGTACGAGGAGAAAGTGTGAAAGAAACTTGGATTTCACACCTATGAAGAAAAAGAAGTGCAACAATTTGACACATGTGGAGAAAACCAAAT
Organism: Pinus taeda; assembly: GCA_000404065.3. Classification (NCBI taxonomy): domain Eukaryota; kingdom Viridiplantae; phylum Streptophyta; class Pinopsida; order Pinales; family Pinaceae; genus Pinus; species Pinus taeda. The sequence continues at coordinate 657,793 of APFE030287826.1, read as the reverse complement.
GCATCAGTTTTACACAGCAGCAAAAAGAAAAATGGGCAGAAAAGTCGCAAACTTTTAAAATTATAGAATTTTTAAAATTTACGCACCAGATCAATTCAAAGATTGCGCACATAAAAAGTCATCGGAGTTGCATAAATGACCAGCCAAATTTGGTTTTAAAAAAAAAGACCGTGACAAAAGGAAATGTGTTAAGCCAAAGCCAATACTCATTTAAGTCTTCCAAAGTTTTTCATTAGAGCCAAGTTCTTTTAAAGGCCTTTTTACAAATTGGGTGATTTGTTTTTTAAAACAAAGGTATTTACATTTTCGTTAATTTTGAAAATCTAATTCGAGGGATTCGTGTTATATGTCTTCAAATGATATTGTGATAGAGGTTCATGTAAACACGTGGTTTGTTGGTTTTGTTTTGTTTTTTTTTAATGATAGGGGTTCTCATTTAAATAAAAAAATGTTCCTTATTCAAAGTTTTTTAAAATAAGAACTTGAATTATTAAAAAAAGAGCGTTGTATTTAAAAAAAGGAAGATTAAAAAATAAGCGCATTGTTTTAATGAGTTTTCGGTATTGTGATATTTTTGTGAAAGTTTTGTGAAATTGTGTTTTTAATAGAGAATTTTTGGAAGCAAGATTTTTGTAGAGTATTTGTAGACTCATTTATTTCTGTAAACCAAGTACTAGCGGCATTTTTATTGCACTGAGTTGTGATGTCAACATTTTGTTTTGCTTGTTGAGTCGTAGTGAGACAACACTCATCAAATGTGAAAATCCAAGAGGAAAAGAAAGTCAAAGCAACAGCAAAATTTTTTGGAGATTTTCTTTTTATGATAAGAAGCAAAGACAGCCACAGAATCGTGGGATAACCTTAAGAGGAGTTTTTGTGTAAGGGGAAGTAATCCAATTGAAGATGAAGAATTTGGTGAGTCCGACTGTGCTCAGCCACAAGTGGATTATGATTAAAGAATTTGCAGAAGAAGCAAAGAAGGAGCACATGGATGCTTGTGAACCCCACTATGCACAACCAGAAGTGGACGAAAATTTGGTTATTTCAGCAACAATGCTAACTGATAACAATTTGGTGATCCCAACAACAACGCTTAGTGATAACAAGTTGGTGATTCTAGCAACAGAGCTTGTTGATTACAACTTGGTGATTCCAACATTAGAGCTTACTAATAACAATTTGGTGAATCTACCAATGGAGCTTGTTTATGACAATTTGGTGAATCCAACAATAGAGCTTTTTGATAACAATGAAACTTCTATTAGAGTAGTCAATATATGGTACATCTAGCAATTAATATTGTTGATGTAAACTTTGATAAATAATTGTTTGCTAAAGATGAATCGTTGCAGATGATGCAACAAAAACATCATCTCGACATGATGCTATTTGGTGAGAGAAGCCTACTTGAATATGAAAACCAAGTGGAAGAGATAGAGTCAAAGATAAAGACAAAGATAGAGATAGAGGTAGAGGCCAAGAAGGAAGCCCACAAAGGGAAAATAGAGACAGATGCAGAGGTAGAGAAGGAAGCGTAATAGGAGAAAACTCCCATTACATAGCAAAAGGTACCAAATCAATGTGGTTCTGCAGATATTTTTACACTTACCACTGATTTTCAATGTGCAGGTAAACAAGACAATTATGAAGAAGAGTTAAATTTCCTTGAATCATGACTTGCAACACCATGCTTCGATAAAGTCTGCATAGAAACTGCAGAAATGAATGTTGAAGACATCTTGGACGATGAAAACATCAATGAAATTTTCAAGTATTTGAGTCCTAAAGAAATATTTTTTATTATAAACTGATGTTGCAACAAATTGATGATGAATATCACAGAACAAAAGACGACATGTGGCATCAGTCCACATACAAGCTTATTTCTGAAGAAGTCCAGGAAATGCTTAGACAACCTGGAACAATGGAAGACCTTCACCGAAAAATGAAGAAACTAAGGTTTCAAGGATAAAACAAGAAGAAAATGTTGAAACAATTTAGAGGCTACAGGATCTAAAAGAAGAGAAGAAGAAAAGTAAATCTAGTTGATGTCAATTTTTTAAATGAAAGCCTAGCTTGGACATAGACTAGCAGACATCTTAATTAATTTTTTATGTGATTGTAATCAGGGGGAAATGTTGGAGAATCTAATTCCAACCACTTTCTCGGTGTCACAACCAACCATCCAAGTGTCATAGTTTAGTTTTAGCTAGTCTAGTTTAGTTCAGTCTCATTGCAGTCATTTATTGCTAATGTTTCCAATGTAATCTTATTTAAATGATCTGTAATCTTGAGAAGAGAAATCCTCTAATATGTTAGTTTCATTCTTGTCTGCCTATCACCAGTGATCAAATATTCTTTTACCAAGTCTCTTAGGGGTCTCAAGGTCAAATTATATCATGTCACGAGGTTTTCAGACTAAAACTTGGCCACTGGCTAGTTTGTTTAGGAATGTCTCCATTCTTTTGAAGGATCTCACATGTTGATCACCTAGTTCACTCAGATGAGGGAATCATAATAAAAATAATGTTTTCATCATATCATTCATCATCTTTACAATTTCACTTAGTCTAATATCTTGATTGGGTCATCAGGGTTTCAAGATCCATCCTCATTCCATGCATAAATCCAACATTAGATGAGTTGTGATAAGAAACTATTTGCATACGTTTTTATGAATTTTCATGAGGTCTTCATGGTTTCAATCTCAAGGTTCCAAAAGAGGAAGTCTCACTCTTCAAAAAGATAAAGAGAATCTCAGGTTTCAAATCCCCAAAGTGGTCAAGTTTAAAAGGTGAAAATCATGTTTTGAAATGGTATGTGGGGCCCATTTTTATTCAAAAGAGAATCATATTTTCCCTATAAAATCTCAAAAAGTCCCAAACTTTTTTTATTTACCTCCTAACCTCCTTTGTTCATCGAGATCTCCTCTCCATTAGTGAAGAAACATAGGTTTCCTAGGCAAAATTGGACAAAATCTCTTGGCGTTGCGCTTCTGAAGGTGGTTGTGCTTCTAAACATTGCACTACACTTCCATGAACTCTGTTGCGCTTCTAGACACTGCGTTGCGCTTCCATGAACTATGTTGCTCTTGTGCCAGAGTAGCTCCAAAATGACCCAAAGTCAGCCAAATTTCGATTTTGAGCTTGGATTTCTAATTCTTGTTATTCTAAACTTGTTCACAAGTATCACCATTTTGCTCACTTTTTTCCTCTCGCAAGATAAATGCTAATGCAAGTCTTCTTCATCTAAGGTTTAGGTGAAATTTTCATGCTGCAAGCACTAATATAACGGATGGATTTGGTTAGTTATGACATTTAAAACATGTAAATTTTTCACCTCATACATATGTACATGTTTAAAAAACCCTTTGATTCACTAAATAACATATCAATCCTTAGATTACCTCACCCTCACATAAACCCTAGCTCATACCTATCAATTTGGGAAAATTTCCTAGCAGCATTGTTTTTGAATTTCTCCTAATCATTTTTTTCCCTCATTTCACTCCATTTAAACTTCATAAGTTTCTTGCAGCCCCTATTCATCTCCTAAAATTCCCCTACCATCATTTCCTTTCCCCAAATCCCCTCATTTCATCCTTTCACTCATTCCTCATTGTTTTTCCATTTTCTTGTTATCTAGGGTTTCTATAGTAATGGAGGGAGATTATTCACCATCAGAAAGGAGAAAACCCCATAAAGGAGGTAAAATCCTCAGATACGAGCCTACCAACTGCAAAGAAATCAACTCATTACCATTCATCAAGCAGTGTTTTGAAGATGTTAATTATTTAGGGTTCTGCAAAAGGGTGGGTGAAGTGGGTTTCCATGAACAACTAATTGATTGGATTACCACCCATTCTAAAGGGGAAAGGGCCATCATAGCAAGGGTTGAAGTTACATTTTCAATGGGTGCCATTTATCTTGCTACATGGATACCTAATCATGGAGAGTACGAGTTTAAAGGCACGAGCTTGGACCTTGAACATTATAGATTTTTCTTGAAATCACCCTATAGAGAGACCCATACACACATCATCCCATTTAGGTAAATGTTGGAGAAGTATGTGCCATTGATGAAGGTTGTAATGAAGTTTTTCACCTGTGAGGGAAGATTTTCTAGATTTTATGCATATCACATCAGGCTTCTAATGCACTTCACAACTTAAAAACCTCTCAATATGTGTAATTATCTATGTAGAAGCCTTGCTAAAATGTCTGAGAAGGTACAATCGAAAGACAAAGAACACTACCCTAGTCTTTTTCATCACAACTTGATAAATACTTTAGTTCTCCATCAGCTAGCAGAGAAAAACATGACATGGGATTCATTCGTAGAAACAAATTTGCAATGGTATGAAACTACTTTTTCAGTTCATCATCAAAACATATCAACACAGTAGGTCGAGGTAGGATCATCAAGCAAGTCAGTGGAGGTTCCCAAGGAACCTAGACCTGAGGTGAATAGAATGTATCAGATAGGAAAAATGCTTGTGTTAACTTCTCAGTTTGAGAAAAGGGCCAAGTCTTCTACATCAACAAAATAGGGATCACATGTATAGGATGAAGACCTAATTGAAAATAATTTTGATTTGGTAGACTTGAAAGTAGCAAATGAACCTTCAAACATGCAACAAATTATCAAAGAGAAGGATTCTTAGATCAAAGAACTCATGGACAATATGGCAAGAGCAAGGTTTGTTATCTCATTCTTTAAACAAGAAAATAGTCAGCTTAAGGCTAGACAACTCATCATGGAGAAAGAGAAATATAAGGTGTTAAAGCAAGGAGGCAAAGGAAAAGTATTGTTGGAGCCTACTAAAGATGAGGGAACTGAAAAATAAGTTAGGGAAAAGAGGCCAAGGACCAAGGGACTCAAAAAGGCATTGAAGGAGGAGAAAGGACATAATCTGCTAGACGAAGATCTACACATTGAGGATAGAATTGCCTTGGAGATCAATGAGGATAGAGAGCTTTAGATAAATAAGTTAAGCAACCACTTAGAAAGCCTTCTTGAGAAAGACAACATGGATAATCAACTATTGAGGCATATGGCACATCATTATCAAACTAGAAACATGATATGTAACATCAAGCTCGAGCAGTTGAAAAATAAGCTAAAGGAAACCTTAAAGGACAAAAATGAGAGGGATAACTTGGAGATTCTTGTTGAAGCATCCATGAGGGCTTGACATACCTCATTTTGCACTTCATGACAAATTTTGAAGGTTTTCTAAGCATTTTTGGGTTTTTGAGAATTTTGGTGCCAAATTCAGAAATTGAGCTAGTAACAGAAGCACAGCATCTTGGCGCTACACTTTTTCCTCAGGGCTCCAAATGATAAGTGGCTTAAATTTTTGGAAATATAATGACCTCCTCACAAAATCCATTCCATCATATTTCTCAGAGAGGGCTCAAATTTTGAGAAAAATGAGAAAAATGGGTAAAAAAATCATCATTCTACCACTCCTTTTGATAGGCATTGTGCTTCTGGAGACACCTTGGGAGAATGAGCTTTTGAATCCCTTCCCATGCGTCATTTTAAAAAATTCAATGTTTTCTGGAAACTATAAAGGTAATGCTAGTTTCCCGTTCTCTCACATGTCAATTTGGACTTCAGGAATGCACCTAAAAGTGGGCTCACATTTGGCACTGCGCTTCTGCAAATTTTTGAATTTTTAATTTAAATTTCAGTGTGTAATTTACTAGTTTTTAGTTTGACTTGGTCAGAGTCAAAAATCATGATGTAGTTGCAGTAGCTTTAGGTTATATGATGTAATCATAAATAAATATACATGATCGGTTGTTTTTATGATTAATTATTCCTCATTAACAAAGAAAAATTCAGAACAAATTCTAAGAGATCAAGAGTTTGTATTTGACCTTCTCACTCTCACCTCTTAGTTGAGAGAATCTTGGAAATAGTTCCACCACCTAGGAATTTGATTCCTCAAGGTGGGGAAGTTGTTTGATTGAGTGTATATGTATCATTTCTCATTCAGAGAGAGGGGTTGGGCTTTTGTGGAGAGGATTGGTGACTTATGTTCTCTTACAGCTAATACAGGAGCAGTTGTAGCTATATTTCAGGAATTCTTGTTCAGTGATTCTATGGTATTTTTTTTATACCAAGTTTTAATTTATGAAATCATCTCCCTTTTCATGATTTATCTTCTTCCTATGAATTTCCTATAGACAGAAATCTTAGAATTAAGCATTGTTTATGTGGAAATTATGCTTGTGTTTCTTTTCTTCTAAGACTAATGAATTCATTCTTTCACATGCTCATTATGTTCTCTTAAACTCACAGACCTACACTACATTGACAAACACTTCAATTTCACCATAATACATTGATATCTAGCTCCTCTTTATACTTGTCACTGCATACTTGGAGCCTTGACCTAATTACCTGTTCTAATCCCTAGTCTGACAAACTAAAAACCCTAAATTCATAAATACTCAAACAAAACTTGTATATCTAGCCTAAAACATATTTTTTTCAATTATTCATTGAAAATTATTTAGAGAGATCCCTCTCTATTTTAGAAGGGATAGCTACTGAACTAAAAGTGGTTCAAGGTTACCTCTTTCGATCTCCTCCTCAGCCTAGGAAATTGTAGGGGATAACATATTCCATAGTTTTTCAGTCTCTGTCATAATTTGCCCTATTAAAGAGACCAATTTGACTTGAAAATATATATAATATAATGATGGTTCTCTAATTACGAACTAAAATTTTTTCTAGGCCAAATAAGTTACATTTACTAGACAGCATTTTTGAAAAGTATGGTTCAAGTGTCCAATTGCATTCGAAGCATATAATATATACATATATATGAGCTAGAGAGGAGAAGTCCCCACCTTTCTAAGAGAAATTTTCACCACATAAAAGTATGGAGAGGGAAGTAAAAATATCTCGAGCTCATAACTTTTGGGAAACAATATTACCTATATACTAGGAATGGAAGAACCTTTGAAGCTACAATGTATGTGTATTGTTTTGGGAGGAAAGTGAAAGCGATATTGTTACATTAATTGAGGCTTCCAATGGGTGTATGCTACTCCACACAAGGTTTCAAGAGAGTACACTAATCAAGTTTTAAACTATATTACATAGATGGTATATGGATCTACTCTTGAATCTAGAATCATATAGTTCCATATACTAATTTTCAAAGTATTTCACAGTGCATATCTATTTTATCAGAGTAGGTTATAAAATATGAATTCTCATTTAGCCTTATAGGTCAGTAGAAACTATGCTATAGTTTGTACCCTCCATATGTGATTTTTACGGTGATTGCTAGCTACACCAACAATGTGTCTGAGATGTTTCTTTGTTGGGTGTATAAACCTTCTCATATTGGGAGGGAATCTAACTGAAGATCTGAAGGTGAACAGTATTTTGTAAAAGAAATGAGAAATGTGATGTTGAGGTTTAATATGATGATGTCATAAAATTAATGAGAAATGTGATGTTGAGGTTTAATATGATGATGATAATGACATTACAATGTCATTACTGCTTGTCTCTTGTAGACTACAAAGAGATAATGAGTCTGCAAAGAGATAACATCAAGCTCTCATAGGTTCACAACAGATGATATTATCGGTCATGGGTGGCACATACTTGATGAAAGCCAGAGTGATTAGCGAAGCCATTCTGTATTTGTATCTCAAATGATTCAACTCAAATTAAAAGCATGTAGTGGAGGAAGGTTATCTCCAGGCTGGAGTAGTTGAATATTGAACTTAATAGGCCAGATTTATGGGATGATCCACATAAGGTTAGGCGACTTAACTGTGAGCATGGTTCACTAATAGGAAAAAAAATTAAAGTTGTTAATGAAATGGAAGTTGAACTCATTGAGCATGTGGATATCATGGAGCTTGCACACGAAGAAAAAAAATGATTCAGAATTGGAAAGAGAAACATCCAGAGGTTGGCTAGATATGAAGAATATTGAAAAGGAGAAAGAGGTTAGAACATTGTTGACTGTAGGGCATGATCTATGCTCTTTCTATTTATAGATTCAAGCAAGAGCTAGGGAAATAGAGAGTACAGGTTAAGCAACTATGGTTTTACATATGTACAAACTATGGTCTCAATGTTGTGCATTTGAAGCCATTGAAGTCAAAACTAAATAAACTAGCATAACCTATGTAGAGGCTACAAGGTTTTAGGGTTTAAAACTACTCTAATACCAAACTATAACACCTAGTTTTACAAACAACAAGAGAATCAAATTCAATGTATATTGACCAATTTAATTGCACATACATACCTAGATATCTTATTTGAAGTTGATTTGATGTTGCTCTGATCATGTTCCCATTGCCAAACTGACTAATTCCTCCCTGTGGGACCAACCTATCTGGTTCCACAATCCAATAGTCTTTGTAATTGAATTGTTATGGATCCCTTGCCCAAAAATCCAAGAACAACCGCTCAAATTTCCAAGTCTCTTCCTTAGGTCTCGAGTCCAAGGCTTGTTCCATAAATTCACTCTAGCAATATTTTCTTCGTCTTGACTCTCTCCCTGTAGCTTTTCTTCTGTCACTCAAAATAAAAACAAAAACCACCCTTCACTTCGCCCTATTCATTCTCCTTATACCCCCAAAGACATTCATTAACTCAAAGCCATTCATTGTCTCAATATCATAGGTTTTTATTATAATATGATTTCCTTTCTTTCTCAGTCACTTTCCATCATAAATGGCTTTTATTGAATTTAAGAAAACCTTTGTCTACGCGTTTCAAGCCAACTAGTGTCATTCATCAGGACAAGTTGAGGAGTCAAATCATGGCCACACATTAAATAGGGAGAGCGGACCTTCTCGACAGCTAGGTTGACTAGGTTGACCATCAACGGCTATATAGAAAAATGGCTAGATAATATTATAATGTTTAAAAAATAATATTATAATTAT
>APFE030287826.1:625946-641557 GCA_000404065.3 Pinus taeda | reverse complement strand
CCTTAACCTTTTCTTGCTTTTGAGATTTCCCGGATCCTTCTCTTTTGAGCCTTGTCTTTTCCATCCTCCTAGGGTTTTTCCTTTGGTTTAGTTGTTTTACTAATGGTCATGTTCTTGACATTCTTGCTTTTAAATTATGTCGCTCATTCTATTTATTTTTTCCTGGCTTGTTCTATTAGATGGTTTTTTTTTGTACCATAAGATCAATATAAATTAAATCTATATTATTTCCAATAAATATTATTTAATCAATATCATATTTATTAAAACCCAAATATTAAATTAATATTATTATTAATAATATTAATTCACAAAATCAATAATTTAAAACCAAAACCAAAAAAAACCTATACTTATCCCTAATGCTAACAGTTAATTTAATAGCCTAAGAATAATATATAAATAAAATAAGAATAAAATAACAGGTCCCTAGTTAATTTTAAATGATTAAATAAATTAAAAAAGGAATTAAATAAATTAAACTTAATAGAAAGAAAATTTTTTCTAAAACCCCCCTTTACTTATCCGCTAATGATTTTAAATAAATAATTAAAAAAGAATTAAATATATTATAATATATCTAAAAAAAATAAAAATGGAATACATTCTAATATATAATAATTATTTACTATAATTACAATTATTTATTTTTTAAACATTATAATATTATCTAGTCATTTTTCTATATAGCCGTTGATGGTCAACCTAGTCAACCTAGCTGTTGGGAAGGTCTCCTCTCCCTATTTAATGTGCGTCCATGTTCTGACTCCTCAACTTGTCTTGATGATGAACCACACTAGTTGGTTCAAAACGGGTCGACAAAAGTTTTCTACATGTGATTTATGCTAAAATTCTTCTTATAAATCAAATTTGATTGAGTTGGTTCACTAATTATTAAAAAGAAATGATTTTGTTAAAATGTTTTATTCAATAGGGTTATTTAATTAATGAATTAAATGAGTTTATTTAATATTTTTATTTAATTAGAGATTTAAATGTGTTTATCTAATAGCTTTATTTAACTAGTAATTCTAGTAATTCATTTATCTATATCATACAATTGTCATAGCCATAGTGTGTGTGTGTGTGTAGCACAATGCATGTGATAAATGCATAAGTAATTATCATATTCATGCCTCATATGCATGCTAATAATCACCATCTATCGTAATTCAATATGGATCATTACATACACCCCTCCTTTAGAAACATTTGTCCTTATAATAACCCTAATAAAGAATCCATGTAATAAAGTTAATAAAGGAAAAATAATAACCAAGATCATGGGACATGTATTCCAAGATGAATGTCCACAAAAAAATACTACTCGATTTATTTGGTTTATTACGGCTAAAGGAAATTGGCAAAGACAATGTAAAATGTTTTCGAAAGGCATGAGGCATTAATTGGAATTTTATTTATGAAAATAATAGAAATTAGAAAAAAGGAAGGTGAAAGGTCACAGGTTGCATGGGCGGAGGAAAATGAAGGAAAATAATGGAAAATTGAACAAAATAAATTCCTCATTAATAAAAATTCTTATGAGGATCAGTTGGTACATTTTTTCAGTTTAGTTTTGGATCTCTCTCCCTCACTCTTGGACACTTAGAGAATTCTTGGAGCACTCTAGCATTGGAACAAGGAAAGTGAAAGAAGGACAAAGAAGGAAAAGGGAAGCAAATATCAAGCAAGGAAGAGGAGGATCAAGCGGCTACAATGGGATTGCTTGCATGTATCAAATTTCGTGTGTGGTATCCTTGTTATATTTTCCATGCATGTGCATTTTTGGGTCTCTTGTTTTCATTAAAATGATTTTTTCTAGGTGTGCCAGTGTTCTTCATCCTTGCCTTTCCATTTGTAGATAGCCATGGTGTGGTGGGTTCTCTTGTATTTGGTTGAGATGGATTGTTGGATGGATTTGAAGCTGAGTGGGGTGGTCTTAGGCTTATTCAGAAGGACTAGGAATCTCGGTTTTGGATACATGGTGAAGCCTGGTTGTGAACACCTCGATTGAGCCTAGGAATCCTTGACTAGTGAATGGAGGGATATATGGTAAATCTCATAGATGAATAGCTTATATTGGGCCTATGAATCCCTTGGCCGTTAGTGGAGGGATACACGATAAATCCCATAGGGTGGTGACCTCATAGGCCTAGGAATCCCTTGGCCATTAATGGGGGGATACATGGTAAATCTGAGGGGTTGAGATAGACAAATTCCTCATGGTTTAGGTGGAGAGATCTGGAGGCATCCATCCTTGTTTAGGGTCTAGTGATCCGGTGGGGATTGCGGTAAATCCTAGTTGTATTAATGAAGGTTTAGGCTTAGGAATATCTTGGTGGGATATATGATAAAGCCTGAGGAAGCCCTACTTGGTTTTGTTGTGAGTCCCACATTCATTCTTGGAATATGGCATGGGAGTGATTGGTTGAAAGAAATATTTGGTTTAGCCTAATCTATGGTTGGGTGGCTTGTGGAAGTCCCAAACCTGGTTGGATTATGAATTAATTAATAAGAGCTCCTTCTCCTTGGTATTTCATGTATAAATGTATTGGTTCATATGTGACTCTTATGGTTGTTATGTCCTTGTTATTTCTATCCGTTATATGTTGGTTATGAGTATGTTTTATGAGAGACTTGATGTATGGCTCTCATCATGTTTTCATTAGAAAATTAATGTACAATGAATATATGACCTAATACATAATGATGTAGCTATTGTGATAAGGTATCAATTTTTCTTTATGAATCTTAGACAAGTATGATACCCCTATCGTCAAATATGTTGCTATGACATGTAGATTACATATTTGTGACTTTGACGAAATTATTGTCATGGCTAGTAGGCATTATATCAAATAATTGTACTAGTGATTACATTAATAGCCTTATTCCATCGTTATTTATCATTTCTGAAAGTTACTTGAAGCTTGGGTAGTGATATGAGACCTTGCCCTGAAAAAGTGGCTTACAATTTAGGGTCGCTAACACATAACTAACTGAAAAATTCCACAGTCATTGGCATGCCTTACTGTGGGAGCAACTAGAAAACCTCGGTCACATCCATGGCCTTTCATGTGAGCAGATGAGGGTCTAGCTCAAAAAAAGGTCAAATTATCTGAGGGGCTAAGCACCTGGAAGGGTTGGTTTCCTCCCGAAGGGTTTGTAGCTCCTAACAAAGGTCAAATTGGTTTCGTTTTGTTAGTTCCACTTCCTTAACTATACATGGGGAGTTGAATCACATCATAGTATCCTCTCGTGACGTTTTTACCCTAGCAGACTTGTTAAATTAGATAAATGTGGGAGGAGGTTGTTATAGAGTGGTATCAGAGCATGGTTCACCCATTAGATTCGATGGGAGGTGTGTCGGTCATGCATACATGTTCATTGCATATGTTTTCTTTATGTTTGTGGTATATGTGCTTGTCATGTATGCATGGTGGTGGTCATGGTTGTAATTGTGTTTCCATGTATAAGTTGATGGTGTTTTTGATGGATGTGTTCGTCATGAGTGTATGTCAGTTATGCATTGGTTATGCATGTTAGTGCTTACATGTTGTTATACATACATTGACATGGTGATACTTTTCAATAATGAGGTCATGGTATGTGGTCAGTATGGTCATGCAATGATAATTGAATAATGGTTGAAATGATGTTCATACACTGCTATGATTATGTTTATACATGTATTATGCTAATCTGGTTGATCTTGTTGACGAGATATCCTCCCCTAAACTATACTAAGGAAGAAGATCAAAGATGAATAGCAAGATGGTAGACTACAGTTCACGAGACTCTCCCTATGGATGAGATGAGCAATGTGGTGTTGGGAACCCTTGTAATATAGCAGACACATTGAGAAGCTTGAAGGAAAAAATAAGAAGTTGCGAAGAATATAATGACATAATCATTCAGGAACGGGATAAACAATCAAAAGTCAATGCAGTAATCCTTCTGAGTTTTTCAGAATTGCAGAGACAAGGATTGGTTAGGATCATCCATGGGTAGGAGGATAAGACTAATGGGGCATATGGTATATATAATGGTGGACACATGTCAGACAGGGATGGCACAATCAGAGATGGTAGGTTCTTAGATACACCTGATAGGAGAGGCGATGGACAAACGTTCTATTCTAGTTATGGTTCTGATAAGCACTGTGATTGTCATCATTATCATCATTATAGGAAGAGTGATAGGGGATATTTTCCATATGAGTTCAAGAAAGAAAAGCCACCTACCTTTGATGGGGATTTGAAGAAGCTAAAGGATGCATGATCATGGCTACTTGGGATGAAGAAATTATTTGAGTTGCATGAGTACACAAAGAATAGGAAGGCCATAATAGATATCTTCGGCCTCAAAGGGAATGCAGACATCTAGTGGGAATATGTGAAGAGGATCAAAGACATTAGGATATAAGAGCTGAATTGGAATGAATTCAATATACTTTTTAGGAAGAAATACTTGTTACAAAGGTACTACAATAACAAAGCTAAGGAATTATATGAACTAAACTTGGGATTGATGATAGAACAAGAGTATAGGATCAAGTTTCTGGAGTTATTAAGGTATGTACCATATCTTAAATATGATAAGACCAAAGCTCAGAGATTTGTCAGTGGATTTCCATTAACATTTAGAGATCAGATTGAGTGTGATGAGCCTCATTTGCTTGAGGAAGTTATTTGGAAATTGAGGAATTGTTTTGAGAAGTAAAAGCATAAGACAAAATCACAACAGAACTGGAAAGGAAAAGAAAAACCTAAAGGTAAATGGTAACCAAAAAGTGCAAGGCCTTTGGATATAAGTGAGAAAGAAAATGTTGTAACTTATAAGAATTTCAATGTAGTTAAACAGGGACATGGGTCATAACCTGGAGGGTAGCAAAATAGAGGTGATGGTATGGGACCATTAGAGTGTTGGATATGTGGCAAGGAGTATCTCAAGAGAGATTTTCCATAGTATTAAGGTGGTAGGACTCAAATATAAAGTGCACAAGAGGCGTAAACTATTGGGGATGTTGTGCAAATTATTCCTCATATCTATGAAGCATTGGATAATATGGAGTTGGATCACTAGGAATCCATTATCGAGATGGATAGTAAACTTTGTTATCTAGTTGTTTCTATTTTGATTAAACCTGGATATAATTATAGTTATGTTAACCCTGACTTGGTGGATAAGTGTGGTTTGAATAAAGAAGTGCATGCAAATTCCTAGTTAGTGTAGTAGGATATAGGTACAAAGAAGAGAGTTCATCATTGGGTAAGAGCCTTTGCATTTGAGTTGAATGGTATGCTTACGTTAGCACATTTGAATGTATTTCCATTGGGGTCATATAGCATACTTTTGGGTATGGACTAGTTATATCTTCATAGGGCTAAGGTGGCTTTTTATGATAAGGCAATTGAGTGCTTGGATGACAACAGAGAATAGAGAGTCTTGTAGGGTAAGAGAAGGCAACATTGGTCAGAATGGTGACAACTATGCATGCTAAGAACAATCATAGAAAAGGGTGTGTTTTGTTTGCAATGCATATTTCTAGTGATGAAGGTAAGGAGGATGAGGATGAAGAGATATTAAGAAGCTACCCAATCTTGCAACAATTTGAGGATGTGTTTCCAGCAAAGAATTTAGATTTGTTGCCTCACAAAGAAGTGGAATTTTTCATTGAGTTGGTACTCGGGGTAGCACCAGCATCGAAGGCATCTTACAGGATGAGCACTCCAAAGTTAGTAGAGTTGAAGTTATAGTTGAAATAAATGCTTGACTATTAGGGTCCAACCCTAACCCCCTTATATATGTAATTGGGTCAAGTCATAGTAATAGTTAGTTAAAGAGTCAATAAAGCCCATATTAATAATTGTAAGTGGTTGACCCACATTTAAAGAAATGGACCACAGGACCACAGTTAGTGGCAAATTGGCCATGGTATTAGATAGATGGTATTAAGAGAAGCATGGTACTAACCCATGGTATTGCATGTATGAATCCTATATAAAGGATAGAGACTCCCCATTGAGGAGCTTCATGTCTTATTTTGTATTCGAGCTCTACTCTATTGGAGGTTGCCCCCTTAAAGAGGCAAGTGAACATTGCTTTCATCTATGAATAATAAAATACTTCCCATTATTTCTCATTTTCTCTATGTTCTGGGTTGTGTTTCTTCATATATTTGGTCTTTTGGCATCTTCTCATAGGTTAAGAGCATAACAAGTGGTATCAAAGTGCTTTCCAGGACCAATTGTATCTCCATTTTTAGCAGATTTTTTTTTTTGGCTAGAGATGTGTTCTGACATCTTTAAACCATGGGATCTATCGTTGAGCACATAAACCTGTGGATTTGGAGAGGCATGCACACAAGAAATACAACAGTTGGTCACACTTGTTGAACTCCCTTGTAACCCCTGTGGGTACCCCTGTGAGTAGTAGTGCATTAGACAGAATCGCACATGGACTGTCTTCCATGTACCCTCTAGGTATATTGGAATGTAGAAATTTATGAATAATATGACACTTATTCAACCGAGATTATCCTAATTATACACTGTTGTGGAATACATGCATAATACATAATCTCATCTACGTTGATCATCAATTTAGTAGTATTCAGAAACATACACATGATCACATAGAAGCATCAAACACATGTATCAACACAGTATGTATCCCGGGGAAAGAATCTCGCTAAAAACCCCAAACTATCTGTATATTATATGATTGAGAACATGTAACAAACATAGTACAATAGTCCTCACAAGTACTCAGTACTATCTCCACCTATTACACACAATACAGCTCAGATCTGATCTCCAAATCTCCTCCGCTGCTTGCCTGCCTCCACTGCACAATCCTGCAAAAACAATAATTGATAACCAAACTCGTTCCAAGTTCTTTTTACCTTGGCCACAATTCTCATTGGCATAACTCAATCCCACTGATTGTGCAAGATCTCATGCACAACTATAGTCACAACTGATAGCAATCTCAATCTCTAACACCTGTCTCCACTGAACTGTACATGCACTGAGTTAACTGATGTATGCTTTAGTTGCATTATGAGTTAATAATTAGTGAATTAATTAATAACTAATTCACACAACTCATCATTTAGTCTATTTCCCAGTTAGACTAAATACAACTAGTTCAACCAAGTCAAACTGAACACAACTCCATCAACTCCACCTCTAGCTCCACTAAACTCAACCAGTTGAGTTCTAACTAAAGTCCTACATGCAATAGCTCAGTAAACCCATAGGTAACCACGTGATTCCTTCTGTCAGCTGCATGTGCTACATTTGTAGCTCCAACTGAGGTGCTCCAAGAGAATAAGATAAAGTTTATAGTCTAAATATTATTATGAGCTAATAATATTTGACTGCTCTATATTTAGACTTGACATTGTCACCGTCATTGTCTAAAAATAGAAGTCCATCTATTTTTTCCAACTTGACCAATCATCCATAAACAACATCCTGCAACTCATAGATGTTATCCATATGTCTAAAAATAGGCATAGTCTAAAAATAGACTTTGCGCCATAATTTTCCTACGGGCCCACTTAGTGAAGGCAACTCCTTTCCACTAAGCTCCATCATCTTGTTGCATTCTCAACATCGAATCCCCCTAGCCTCACCTAACACCTCATTGTAGATAAATCGTCATTCGTCTTGCTGCTACAGTACATCAAGAACAACACTTGGGGAGACTACTCGTGCATACGATAGTGTAGTCGGGTAGCACGACTAAGGGTATGGTTGATCCTCCTTAGTTAGTTCCCTGAAATATTGGGCCGAGTACTACTATTGGACCCTTATGTATATTGTCATATGTAGCATCTGACACTCCTTGAGACCATAGTTCCCTCGTCTCTCTGAAGATCGCCCATTATCTTCTTTGCCAGATCAGATCTAGCAGTTGGGGTTCTGTCACCACTATAGTTCAACTCACATTGACTAGTTGAGTGTTTCGCAGACAAATCTGACCATTTGTACAGGGAGGCCTGTGGCTCCTATACCCTGGGATGATATTTGCAGGACATTGGGTAGGATTAACTTTTCCGGAAATTCGCCACTGTCGTATTGATAAGTGGGGAGTAAAACTCCTTTCGAAGTAAAAAATATAAATATAAATAAATGTATCTGAGGCCTTCCTGGGATGCTTGTAAGAGACTTATCCCATAAGAATGAGGATGACGAGTTGAGTGAGGTGGTAACATTCACTTCTTAGCTTCAATTTTCAGGTGGTCCCAAACTTTTTCAAAGTGTCGACAAGTGACTCAGATCTATGTATGCTAGAAACCAGAGCTTAAGCCATGGCCAACGAGATGATTGAGACCATTGAAAAATAGTTGGCTACTTTAACAGAGCAGATAGAGACATTAATGACCACAGTCACAAGGGGAAAGTTAGCATTGAAATCAAAGGCATATGGTTTTAATGAAGACCTCGAAGGAGAATCTAGCCACCATATTCACTTCCATGGAAATCACCAACATTCCCACCCTCGACCACCTAAACTGGACATGTACAAATTTGATGGCTCTAATCTGGCAGTATGCGTAGCACAAATGGACCAATATTTCACTCTAAATAACATCATATATGATGAAACTAAACTACGTGTGGGAGGTCTTTACTTGGCCTAAGAAAGATGGCAATGGTGGAAGTGGCATCAGAAATGCTATCCAAGGAAAATTACTGGGCAGGCATTCGTAAAATCCATTTGTAACCACTTTGACTATGAATCTAATTTTTTGGGTCGTCTTATTAAGCTCAGACAGACAGGCACAGTAAAAGTCTATATTACAGTCTTTGATACATTGGCCTTCCGCACAATAGGTCTTGGAGATGAATTTTATTTTGAATGTTTTATAAGTGGTCTCAAAGAAGCCATCCAAGCCCATGTCTAGATGCACCACCCATCCACATGGATGGAATCTTCCACAAAGGCTCTCGAAGTGGAACATGCTTTACCTTCCCAATCGACTCATCCAAATTTCATAGCCAAGGGATGCCCCACCCAAGCTCAGGGCACTACCCAAACACTTAAGGTTCAAAAGGTGTCCCCCGCAGAAATGGTTGAAAGAAGAAAGCAAGGCTTGTGTTTCTACTATGATGACAAATAATCCATGGGGAATAAATGCAAGGAACCCAAATTCTTTCAAAGTGATGCTACTGATCAGAGTTCATTTGAGGAAGCCCCACACTTTGAGGGACCAGAGGAGGAAGATGAGGACAACTAGCAGGACAATGAGTGCCCAGCTACGCAAGAAGAACTAGTTATCTCGCTCCATGCTTTGGCAGGCGTTTCTTCTCCCCAAACTCTCAAAATGAGAGGTTTTATTAAAAATCACCTTGTAGTAGTATTGATTGATAGTGGAAACATGCATAATTTTATCCATCTGAGAGTCGCTGAAGCTATTCATTGTTTTGTCATAGCAGACTCTAATTTCCAGGTCTAAATTGTTGATGGGGGAACAATGAAATGTGAAGGCCACTGTGAAAATATCAAACTTCAGATTGAAGATTACCACCTAAAGACCCACATATTTTCCATCAACATGGGTGGTTGTGACATTGTCTTCGGTGCTGAATGGCTCCGCACACTAGGCCCAATCACAATATATTTCCCAGAGTTATATATGAGCTTTAAGCAGAATGACAACATGCATATCCTCCGCAGACTCCAGGCATGTGCTCCTTCTATCATCAGCTCGAATCGAATGGAGAATATGTTGAAAAAGGGCCATCCTAGTTTTATCACCCAATTTAATGCGATCCAGGCCATCGAGCCCACTACTCTTCATATTCATCGAAAGATGCAACACGTCTTAAACAACCACCCGTAGGTCTCTGACAAACCTAACAAGCTTCCACCCTCTAGAGGGGAACATTATCAAAACATCACTTTGGTCCTAGGGGCACAACCACCGAATGTGCACCAATATAGATATCCTTTCGCCCAAAAGAATGAAATTGATAAAATCATCAAGGAACTCCTGGAAGTTGGTTTCATTCATCCTAGAATCAGTTCTTATTCATCACCTGTGGTCATGGTGCTGAAGAAAGATGGGGAATGGCACATTTGTCAAGACTTGAGGGCCCACAACAAGCTCATGGTCAAAGATAAATTCCCTATCCCCATTGTTTATGATTTGTTGGATGAACTAAATGGTGATCATTTCTTTACTAAGCTAAATCTCCACTCGAGCTATCACCAAATACGCATGAAAGAAGTAGACATTCCAAAGGCTTCTTTTCTAACTCATGAATGCCATTATGAGTTCCTGGTCATGCCATTTGGTCTCTATAATGCCCCATACACTTTTCATAGCCTAATGAATCACCTGCTCAAACCATATCTCAGAACATTTGTCCTCATTTTCTTTGATGACATTCTCATCTACAACCTCGCTTGGGAAAAACATCTTCAGCATGTAGACTTGCTCCTGCAACTGCTCTGGAAGCATAAATTTTTTGTCAAATTGTCCAGGTGCTCTTTTAGATGGAAGAAGTTGAGTATTTGGGCCACTTTGTGGGGTGTGAAGATGTTAGGTTGGATCCAAAAAAGATCCAGACATTGTAGGATTGGCCCCAACCAAAGACCTTTAAGAGTTTGAGAGGATTCTTGGGTCTCATCGGCTACTATCACAAATTTGTCTGCAATTATGGTCGCATTTCTAGACCCCTAACTCACCTTTTCAAAAAAAAATCATTCCTCTGGACTGATGAAGCACAATAGGCGTTTATGGCTCTCAAATAGGTCATGTGTTCCACTCCCATATTGGCACTACTCGAATTCACCAAATATTTTATGATTGAATGTGATGCTTCAGGTATGGGTATTGGGGTTGTCTTAATGCAAGAAGGTCAACCCTTGGCTTTCACCAACCAACAACTAAGTGGGAAACATCTGGGACAATCTACCAATGATAAGGAGGTGATGGCCATCTTACATGTAGTAGATACCTAGTGACCATACTTATTGGGGCGACATTTCAAAATCCACAAAGACCATCAAAGCCTCAAATATTTTATGGAGCAATAGCTATCCTCACCACAGCAAAATAAATGGCTAGCCAAAATGTTGGGATATGATTACGAGATAATTTGTAATAAAGTGTGTGAAAATGTAGTAATGAATTCTTTATCATGCCAATTTGAGGATGAACACACCCTGCTAGCAATCTTTCTTCCCATTGCAGATTAGATTCACGAAGCCCGCAAGGAATGGTTTTCACATCCTTCTCTCTCCCAACCCATCAATAACTTATGAGTAGATCCTAATTCCACAGTGGGCTACTCTTGGAAGGATGAGATTCTTCGCTACAATGATAGAGTAGTGATATCACTGACCTCCACCCTAAAAACACGCATTTTGGTAGAGTTGCACTCATCTCCCACTATAGGCCATGCAGGATTTAAAAAGAATTATGCTCGCACTCGTCGTTCCTTCTTTTGGACAAGCATGAAAACTGACATTCTTACTTTTGTAGGTAAATGTGATGTATGTCAATGCCACAAAGGAGAAAGTGTCAAGTCCCTAGGGATGTTACAACCATTTCCCATCCCTGCCTCAATTTGGATGGATGTTTATATGGATTTCATTATAGGTCTTCTGAAGTTAGGCAACAAGTCATTCATCATGGTGGTTGTGGACAGAGTTTCTAAGTATGCTCATTTTTGCACCCTACCCCACCCATTTATCCCCACTTTGGTGGCTCAATATTTCATGGAAAAGATCTTCAAACTACATGGCATGCCCACTTCCATTATGTCTGATCGTGACCCAATATTCATTAGTAATTTTTGGCAATAACTTTTTAAGCTACAAGTCACCCAACTCCAAACTAAGTACTTTCTATCATCCCCAAATTGATGGTCAAACTGAAGCACTCAACAAATGTTTGGAGACCTAACTCGGGTGCTTCACTTTAGAAAAGAAACATCAATGGGTATAGTGGTTACCTCTAGCTGAATGATGGTATAAGACTAACTATCATGCCACCACCAAGATGACTCCATATTAAGCAGTTTATGGTCAACTCCCCCTTCACCTACTTCTTATATCCTTGGATTCTCTAAGGTGAAAGCAGTGGATCAACTCCTATAGAAATGTGCAACCATGCTAACCCATCTCAAAGATAATCTCCATCAAGCTCAAAATCGCATGAAGCAACAAGAAGACCAACATTGTTCTGAGCACACATTTAAAGAAGGGAATCAGGTATTCTTGAGGTTGCAACCATACAAGAAAATATCACTCAAAGACAAGAGCCATAAAAAATTATCTCCAAAATTCTACGGAACTTATCAATTACTTTAGTGCATTAGAGAAGTAGCCTATAAGTATCCTTGCCACCAACTACAAAAATCCATCTCGTCTTCCATGTATCATGCCTCAAGAAAGTGGTGGGGAACAATTGCAGAATTCAAACCAGTCTACCTAAATTGGGTGAATAAGGTTCACTGTCGGTCCAACTTGAATAGGTCATTGACACACGAGAATGACATCCGCACGGCTACACAATCAAGGAAGTCCTCTTCAAGTGGAAAGACACCTCTCCAGAAGATGTGACCTGGGAACTAGCCACTATTCTTCAGTAGTTTCCGTAGCTTCAGCCTTGAGGACAACATTGTTTATATGGGGGAGGGCATGTTAGGGTCCAACTCTAACCCCCTTATTTATGTAATAAGGTCGAGTCATAGTTATATTTAGTTAAAGAGTCAATAAAGCCCATATTAATAATTGCAAGTGGTTGACCTGCATTTAAAGAAAAGCACCATAGTTAGTTACAAATGGGCCATGGTATTAGATAGATGGTATTAAGAAAAACATGGTACTGACCCATGGTATTGTATGTATGAATCATTTATGAAGGATAGAGACTCCCCATTGAGGAGCATCATGTCTTATTTTGTAATTGAGCTCTGTTCTATTGGAGGTTGCCCCCTTGAAGAGGCAAGTAAACATTGCTTTCATCTCTGAATAATAAAATACTTGCTATTATTTCTCAGTTGTTCTATTTTCTGGGTTGTGTTTCTTTGTATATTTGGTATTTTGGCATCTTCTCGCAGGTCAAGAGCATAACATTGGCAAGGTGTACATTAGGCCAAGTGCATCACTGTGGGGTGCATCAGTGCTTTTTTTGAAGAAGAAGGATGGTACTCTCAAGATAGGCAATGATTATAGGAAGTTCAATAAGGTGACCATGAAGAACATGTATCCATTGCTGAGAATTTATGATTTCTTCAACTTTGAAGGGAGCAACAGTGTTCTTGAAGATTGACTTGAAATTCGAATATCAGCAGATATGCATCAAAGAAGACGACATTTACAAGGCATCTTTCTGGATGAGGTATGGCAATTATGAGTTTGTTGTAGTTCCATTTGATTTGATTAATACTCTAGCTACCTTTATGTGCTTAATGAATAGTGTGTTTTGTCCTTACCTAGACAAGTTTTTTATTATATTCATTGATGACTGAGAGAGCATTTATTATATGCCAAGCTTAGTAAATGCAATTTCTTTTAGATAGAGGTATATTACTTGGGACATGTTGTTTCCAAGGAAGGTATAGTAATGGATCTAGATAAGATAAGAGTTATCATGGAATGGGTAGCTCCTAGGAATGCGGATGAGGTAGGGTCATTGATGGGTTTAGCAAGCTATTATAGGAGGTTCATCAAGAAATTCTCTCACATTTCATATCTTATTACATCACTGCAGAGGAAAGATAAGAAATTGTAATGGACAGAAGAATGTGCAACAAGTTTTGAGAAACTGAAGCGCTTGTTCATGAATTCTCCATTGTTAACTATTGCAGATCCAGACAAAGAGTTTGTGGTGTGTACAAATGCTTGAAGGAGGGGACTTGGTCAATTCCTTAGGAAGGAAGGATAAGTAGTGTGCTATGAGTCACAGAAAATAAATGAGCACAAGCATAATTATACGACACATGATATTGAGTTGGCAGTGATCATCCATGCACTGAAGATATGGAGACATTATCTTCTTGCGAGGAGATTTGTATTGATGATAAATCACACTGGATTGAGATACTTGTTTGACCAACTGAATCTGAATGCCAGGAAACCTATATGGTTGCCCATGATCAGTGAGTTTGACCTTGAGATAAGGTACATAAAGGGGAAATAGAATAGGGTTGTGGATGCTCTTGTTGGCATTATGATACATATGTTGTACTTGATGGAAACCCACTCATCTCAGATGGTAAATTATAGTGCAACAAAGTTATTTTCTGGTTCACAGACTTTCATGCAGAGAAAAGTTCATGCACTTTCATGCAGAAAAAAGTTCCTTTCATGAAGAGAAAAGTTCACGCACTTTCATGCAGAGAAAAGTTCCTTTCATGTAGAGAAAAGTTCCTTTCACGCAGAGAAAAGTTCACACACTTTCATGCAGAGAAAATTTTCTTTCATGAAGAGAAAAGTTCACGCACTTTCATGCAGAGAAAAGTTCATGCACTTTCATGCAGAGAAAAGCGCTTGCACATGGGAAATCTTATGGTTGGTTCATGGTATTAGTCCGACAGTCTTTGATCATATGGTTTTCGTCCGTGGTATTGCATCCAGAAGTGTTGATCCCAAGTATTGGGTCCATGGTATTGAATTTTTATGGTTTTGGTCTGTGGTATTGTGAAAGGCCTAAGGCTATAAAAGAGGAAGGAGATCATTTGGCAAGGCATCTTCTGAATTATTGAATATATGATAAAGTGCTAGATCTAGAATACTGTGATTGGGTTATGGTGCAGATCTGAATCTGAATGAAGAAGGAACCTGAGTGCAAGGAGAAGGATAAGTTCTATTGATGGGTCAAAATCTTAAGGCTGGAATAGTGGTATCTCTATATGATTTTGATCTGTGATATGTGGTGCATGCTTGATCTATAAATCTAATAATTTGGGTTAACTAATATCTGAATGTTTGAAAGAATGAATTTATAGATCTGTACGCAGGTTTCTGAATAGTGAAGTAGCGTACATCTCTTGATTTATGTTCTAGCTGCTTCTGTTTATTGCTACATTGTTCTGGGTTCAAAAGTGGGGTGTGATTACTATTATTATGATCTGGGTACATTCGTCAAAGAAGTGTTTATTTTGATTCATTTTTTATTGGTGCGGAAATTCTTGATGTTTGATTGATGTTATTTTTGGATCCAATCTGAAAATTTATGAAACATGGTCCCTGGAAGGAAGAGAAGGTTGTAGTCTTCTGCATGTAGCAGCCCGTGTACTAGTATCTCAACTAGTACAAGAACTAAGGGGGTTGTAGCTCCCTTCCAGGAGAAGCTGGAAAACAAGAGAGGCTTGTAGCTCTCTACAGGTAGCAACCTGCATACTGGTAAAGGACTACACCAGTACAGAATCATTGTAAAAAGAAGTTTCTAATTGAAAAGATAGAGACATATTGCAGCAGGTGGTTTTCACCCACATTGGGTTTCCACCTTATATCTTGTGTTCTTGTGTGTGATTGTCTTCTGCTCTATTTTACTGTTCCTGGTCACTGTTTATATGATTTTGATGTACAGATTAATGTTCAACATTTGTAGAATATATGAAATTATAAGTCTGCATGGTATA